>CAUYRH010002207.1:0-34574 GCA_963574655.1 Perodicticus potto
TTGGCCCAGTTAAACGGTTGGATAAGGCAAGTGAATAAATTAAAACTGAGAGTTGTAAGTTTTTGTGTGCTGTGATGCTTTATCACTCTACCCTGGGTTTTTTTTTGTGACTGTCTAAAAAAAAAAAAAAAAAAAAAAAAAAAGACTGAAAAGACTGAAAGATAGTGGGAGAATCGGAGCCTACCAGAGATGGACAATTTAAAAAAAGACAGGGCATGAGTAAAGATGCACCTTGTACCACTTCACAATTATCCCCAGCTATAGACAGTAACAGTGTGCAAATATTGTTATATTGTTCCTCTTCTAAGCTGGGATTCCCCTACTATTTGATGTGTTTGAGCATCCAGCTCTTAGCATCTTACTCATTGCCCTCAATTCAACCTGAGTCTTTAACTAGACATAACTTGAGTGATTCAGACATTAAAATGGAAGAAATGCCCACTCAGAATAATTTCTAGGTTTACCATATATAGCAGATAAGAAAATTAATGGAACTTTAGAGCTGATTATGTAGGGAAAACTGCTCTAGAGACAAAAATAGAGTTTTTGTTAATTTTTAAAATTGAACTTGGAAAAATTGGCTGCCCATGCTTCATACTCAGAAGGGTCATCAATAAACCATTGAGATCCTTGCAATATATCATTTGGTTGTACTCAAACGATGTGATACTAAAGCAATTATTGTGTTTTTTTTAGTCACTCTTGTCATTTATTCTAATGTTTCTCCTCATTGCCGATGTTGTCCTTAGGCTGGTGATTAGACGATTCTGTCGAAGAAGACGGGCTCCGCTCGAGCAACAGCTGCCCCTCTGATCACTGAAATTGGATAATATTTCTAAAATTATTTTTTAAAATTATGGATTCCTTTCACATGCATTGTTCCATACAGATCAGCTCAGAAAAAGCCAGTCACCTAAAATTTCCTATGAGATCAGAGCCAAAATCTAGGTCATTTTTTGAGCATATATTTTAAAAACAGAGAAGGCTTAAAAAGATCAAAATAACAAAAAAGAAACTCTGCCACAAAGAATTATTTTATATATAATAAAAGATCTTATGTCTCTGACTTACACAGACCCTCCCTTTATTTCTCTCTCTCTGTCTCTCCTTCTCTCTATCCCTCTTTCCCCAGTTATGCGTGTTTTTACATACATTATAGAGATATAGATATGCAGATAGAGAGATATATACATATTTACACACATATATAGTACACATGTACTATAGACAAATATACACAGATACACATACATACAGATATACACACAAATACAGATAAAGTTTTATCCACATATATAGGTAAAACAAGTCTTTTTTCTACTTATGATGCAAAGAGTTAATGTCTTCTAATATAATTTACTGTGCGTGATTCTACTAAAACAGAAAATGTATCTGATCACTACGTGTGACTGAGGTTGTTTTGTACGTGTGTGTGTGTATTACAGCAGACCAATGATGTTCAAGAATTTCTCTATAAGTCACAAGAGACTTAGAAAAAGTGTAAGTTTGAAATGTATTTTCCCCCTTTACCCACTGGACAAACTTTCTGCATATCTTGTGCAGTAGTAACTTCTTCCAGTCTTTTGGAATTACCTTTATAGGGAAGAGTTTTTTCTGAAGATCTCTCTCTCTCTCTCTCTGTAGTGACAGGCCAATGGGTTTGCACTTTTTAGTTCTCCAGGAGGCAGGTTCTGACATAGCAGGAAGATGAGGCCTGACGGAGAGAAAGAACATGAGAACACAGCTTTATTTCAGCCGGGGCGCCAATGTAAACTAGACTCCAGAAATGGCCCGGCTCCCTGACTGGCTCTGTTTTCCCTTTCGCCTCCAGTCAAGGGCTGCTTGTCCACGGGTCCCCTTCTGATTAGTCTGTTTGAATGAAGCTGGAGAAGGTAGGCTCGGGATTTTACAGATTTAGAAGCAAGCATTAGTTTCCAGGTCCCAGGAACTTACAAATTCCTAAGATCTGAGTCAGCCTGGGGGGCCCTGCAGGTGTGTTCTTGGGGCCTCTGTGTGAAGACCTCTACTCTCGCAAACCTCACTTTTCCTGGGTATCCTCTGTCACTGAGATGGGGTTAGGTGTGTACAAGTTAACTAACACCTGAAAGAAAAGGAATGGGCGGCCATTGGACTGCACGGCAAACTTACTAAAATCTTTACCAACCTTGCTAGGAAGGCATAAAGCAAACACCACCCAGGAGAAGTGTCCTGCGCTGCCCAGAAATGGCCTTCGTCACTTATTAGCTGAGGGTTGCTCCCAGAAGATGGTGACTTCAGCAGCTGTTGTCTTGCTCATACGCTGGGCGGAAACTGCTGAAAGTAGACATCGGATCCATCATACTGCTCAGCTGATTGATGAGGGCACCCTGAGAAGACCACCTCACTGCAAAAGGGTGACACAGACTCTGAAAACTACATAGCAAACTTTTTGTTGAAGATAAACTTAGGCAATGCATCTCTGGTTAAGCCACAGCACCCATTACCCCATAATAGTTCAAATAACATTTAACTGTTAAGATCAAAAGTGAAATGAGCATTATTAGAAATAGTTTTGACCCTGGTAAATGATTTTTCTTTGGAAAAAATGCTCTGTGTAAGGTAGCTTTATATTTATTTTAAGTAGATCAGTCAGTTTGCAAAATGGCAGGACCAATTCACCTAACAACGGCAAAGTATTGATGGAAGTACTGGCTTGTTACAATTGCTCCACATGTTTGTTTTTTTTTTGAGATAGCATCGCACTCTGTTGCTCTGGGTAGAGCGCCATGGTGTCATAGCTCACAGCAACTCAAACTCTTGGACTCAAACAATCTTCCTCCCTCAGCCTCCTGAATGGTTGGGACTACAAGCACCTGCCACCATGTCTGGGTAGTTTTTCTATTTTTAGAAGAGATGGGGTCTCCCTTTGTTCAGGATACTCTCAAACTCCTGAACTCCAGAGCTCAGGCGACCTACCTGCCTCGGCCTCCCAGAGTGCTGGGATTACAGGCCTGAGCCAGCACGCTGGGCCCGCTTTACATCCTACACCTGCTTAGCTTTGTCAGTCTCTCAATTCCTTCCTTTCTACCACCCCGACATCTTCAGCCATTTACTGATGGCCACGTGCATTTTTTGTTTTGTTTTGCTGTAAGAAGTAAATCTGCCATAAATACCCACAAAAATATCTGCTGAGTTGTAGAGTAACTGTATGTTTGAATTTTTAAGAAATTATGAAGATATTTTTCACTTTGCTTATCCATTTTATATTTCTAGAGGAAAGTAAAGAAATTTCCAGTTGCTTCATTTCCTTGTTAAAACTTATTACAATTGTATAATTATAAATTTTTACGATTTATAATTATAAAACTTTATAATTTTTATTCCAATGGATGAGTTGTGGCATCTCACTGTAGTTTAAATTTGAATTGTCCTGAGGACTTGTGATGTAGAACTTGCCCCACGTGATTATTTGCTGTTCATACACAGTCTTTGACGATATATCTGTTGAAACCCTTCATTGCCTTTTGATTCAGGGTGTTAGATCCCTTATTATTGAACTATAAACATTATTTATACATTCTAGACAAAAGTCCTTTTACCGATATATTATTTTGCAAATATTAATATTTTCTTTGAGCCAATGGCTTGCCTTTTCATGGTCATAGTGGTATACGATGAAAAATATATGTTTTTTAGTATTTGATAAAAATGTTTTGATAATGTCAAATTTACTGGTTTTAACAAAGTTTCACACAGCTACTGCATACAGCTTTGTGAAATCCAAGGTACTTAGATCTGTTAATATTTCCTTTCAAATATCTTATAATCTTAGCTCTTACATTTAGATTTGTGGTATATTTTGAGTAAATTTTTGTACATGGTGTAATGTTAGAGGCAAGGTTGCTTTTTTCTTTTTTATGGCATTACTGCATGATTTTTCCAGCACTGCTTGTTAAGATTCTCCTTTATTAATTGAATTGCTTTGGCCCTTCTATAAATAATCCATCTTGTGGTTCAATTTCCAGGCGGCTCCTGTGTTACATTGTTCTGTTTATCTTTATTTCCACCAATATTCTAGTGTCTTAGTAATGGTAGTATTGTAATAACTGTTATAAAAATCAGGTAGTATAAGACCTCAGCCTTTGTTTTTTTTTTATTTTTTCAAAGTCATTTTGGTTGTTCTAGACCCTTTAAATTTTTACACACATTTTAAACTTTCCATGTCACTTCCAAAATATAAAATCCTGCTGGGATTTCTGTGAATTAAATAGAGCACAAATAAGTAGAGCCTTAGGGAAAAATTTATTCTGTACCCAGTTCTGTAGGGTACGAATGTACCTGGTCTGGTGTCACCTTTCACTGTTACTACACGCACACTAGACTTGGTTACTACATAGATATAGCTGGGTGGGAAATGAAACTTGGTGGTCACAGACACTGGTCAAGTAATTCTTTTAATCATTTCAGGCCCAAATATTCACATAACTTCTGCCAAAACGCCTCATTGAAAGAAGGTAATGAAATACAAAATAATAAGAATAAAATAAAAATAATTTATTAAACATTGGAGGATAAAAGACCTCGTGACTATCCCGCACATGTAGTGTTCTAGCTAGAATAATAGATGGAGGGAGAGTTATCATTTTCCATAATAGATTTCCTTTTAAAAATGGCAGGGGTTTTCTTTTAGTCTGTAAATGTATTTAATTTTTCTCGTTCTCTTTAGTTATTCGCCCTTAGTTACAAATATCTAAATATGTTATTGAATATCCTGCCTCTGGTCACCCGCATTTCCTTCTGAGAAACCAAGGAGCTAAATTTTGACCTAAACTTCATTCTTTCCACTTGACTAGTATCTCCATCGACGTCCCCAGGCAACCAGGAGCCCTCAGATCTGGGGGCTATTGTTTTGTCATCTGTAGACAGCCTCTCCACGGGGGCCGCCGTGTCCTGCCAGTCCCAGGCCTCTGCCATTTACTTGTACTGATTTTATTGCCAAGTTCAGTGCTCTGAAAAGAGAATAACCAGCTATGAGCAACATGTTCTTTTCCTGCAGACTGACAGGGCTGAGCTTTAATCTCCTCTTGTGTCTCATAACAGAAGCTTTTCTAATGTCTTTTGATGGCTGACACACTATTCTAAGCCATTGCTCACAATAAAGTGAAGAGGAAAAGAATTCAGAATTATTTACATCTAGTTGACAAGAACGATGTTAAAAATGAAATTGTACATATGGTATGATGGCAGGGCACGCTTCAGAATTAGACTTCTGAATGGAAGTTTTTTTTTTCCTTAAAAATCTGCACATATGTAGAAGGATTCCCCAGTATTTAAAGCACATAAATGTGGCTTACTTCATGATTTGGAAAGGACGGTTTCCAAATTAAACTAATCCTGTATATATTTAAGAAAATCTTCTTGTTAACAATTTTAGTAAATCATCCGTCAATTCAAGGGCTGAATCCAGAATTCTGCTTTACAGCTTTACTTTTCTTACTTATTATAAAATGAGCTTAAAAATATTCTCTTCAGTAGGTAGAGTTGCATCCTGGAAAATATACTGGCAAACATTTAGTAGGATATAAAAATATAAAGTGCCATAATTTCTTGTTTACATATTTTCCAGCTTCAACAGAGGTTCTTGGAGGGCCAGTGACTAGCCTGAGAATCCGTTAATCTAAATACAGTCTCTAACAGCTCGTTAATAATAGCTGTACTTAGATTAATCTGTTAATCTGTTCATATAATCTGTATTTAGATTAATGTTAATCTAAATCTGTTAATCTAAATACAGTATCTAAGAGCTAGGATGCATGCTTTAGTTTATTGAAACTATTACCCATGTGCTATGAGCCGGACTCTATCACTAATTTTGAGAACTTACTACTTGACCCACTAGACATTAATTTCTTCAATAAAATATGGAGTTTGAACTAAATTAGAGGTTATACACTCTGTATCTATCCTGCTTAACCTCTATTATAAGAGCAAATGTATTTTCTTAAAACTGAAGTCGCATAAAATCTGAATCCAAGAAATGTCTCAATTGTATCTTTCTACGTGATGAATCACCCCAACAGTCAGTAAATTAGAAGATGGATGGGGAGAGACCAGGGTAGCTGGAGTTGCCTAGAGGTACCTGGGAGCTCTGTGACTGGTGCTCTGTTCTCTGTCGTGTGGTGTCTCCACTTAGCTATTTTGTCCCTTTCCCATCCTGGGGGTGAGTTTCTGAATGTAAACACTGTAAGGGACTGGGCCCCACCCCTGCGACAGACCCTTCACTTACTCAGGCTTCACCTGCATCACACATTCAAACATTCCATTGGCCAAAGCAAGTCACGTGGTAAATTCCAGAGTTAGTGCAGTGGGAGATTTGACCATGGTATGAATAACAGTGTGAAGAATTGAGGGCCACCAAAGTAGCAGTCTACAGGAAGTCTTTGTGAGCAAACTCGAATCTCTGCTTACATGAAATAACAGCTAATGCCTCTAAATGGACCAGGCATTCCTCATAATCCTCATAATTTAACAACATGAGTTTGAACCGCTCAAGACCATTTAATTCTCGATTTTTATCAAACAAAGTGAGATTGAAAATACAGTATTTGCATGATGTGATACTCTCTGATTTAAAAGGGCTAAGTTTTCACATATGCTGAACTATAGGGCTTAGTATGGCCAGATTTTGATATGTAAGGGGGTCCTGGAACTAACTGTCACATATACGGTGACGGGAACACTGTCCTTAGCTCGTCTTGTAGACATTTGAGTTCCCTGCCCTGGTATAAAATGATTGCTGGGATTCTTGTTGTTTGAGTCTGTGACTATATAAGAACAATTTAATAAAGTCTGAAGTGTATGCTATTAAAATAACCTTTTTAAAATTATGCAATAATTGTGTTCAAATGCTTTATAGGTTCTTAAGGTTAATATTTATCAAAACATTTATAATACTAATATGAAGTAATCATGGCCTTAAATTAGATCAATTGTTTCAAATCTTTGCCAGTGAATTTTTTTTTACATGTCTTAAAACAACATATTTCTCTTTTGGCATTCACAGTTTCAGTAATTTGTCTCTTTAAATTTGACATATCCATCTGTATATGCCACTAAGACAAAGTCAAAAGGGAATGCCTGTGATCAAATATAGTAACACTGCAGCAGCAAAACCCATGAGCAGTCGTGATAAAGTCTTAAAATAAAGACTATAAATTGCCTCCTGTCATGGAGGAAATGTTTCCTCCACAAGTAGTCAAAAACTAACTTCAGAGCACATTTTTACATTCTGGAAATATGGATAATACATGATGTATCTATACTTAGATTAAACCTTTGTTATCACTCAGGTTCCTTGCAGAAATATTGATGTGTGTGAATTACATATTTCTAAGATTCTTTCTAAAATGTATAACCTTGGAAATCTACGGTCCCATACAAAGCAAAGCATAGCTACCTGTTTTTAATAGACGTGAAACACACCAGCAGCACTTCCAGAGAGAAGTTACACAAATGTCTCATGCGGCAGACAACTCGAAGGCCCCGTACCTCTTCCCCTTAATGTCATCTGGTTGATCTAGGTAGATGTCAAGATAAGAGGGAGTGTGGTTTCCATTTGGATAACAGCGTTATCTCTGAGAAAACATTAAAAAACACAGTTATAATGAGCGAATTTTAAGCAGGTGGCATTTGTTTTTCCTGTTTGTTTATCTTCCTTTCTCTGCTGTCCGTCTCCAGTGGGCACTTGTTTGTTAGCTCATCATGTGGGTACGTCGCTCCTTCCTGTCACAGCCCCACGGCTCTCTGCTGTCTCTGAAATGCACACTTGCCGGCTGACAAAACTGTGGCAGTGGGTGGTGGGAGATTAGAATAAAAAAACAGTCACAGCATCTAACAGCGTGCAGGGTGGCTCTGAACTGGCAAAAAGAGGGGAGTTCGTGATCTCTTATTTTCTCTTTATAGAAGGTTGGACATTTTTGTTTGTCTTTTCTCCAATATGAAATTTCATTGTAAAATATTAAATCCAGACTTACACGGTATGCCATTTCTCTCTCTATATATAATGGAGTATGAAAAAAAATAGAAGATGTGAGTGGATATGGGAAAATTGTCACCACCAGAGTGATTAGGATTATCAATTTCCCAAAGCTGTTTAAATATCAAAGGGCAGAGGTAGGTGACAGGGCACGTTTCCATCCATAGTTCCCTGAATTAAGAGGCTACTGGCTTCAGAAATGAGGCACCATAAAATGGAATTTTTATTGGGTTGAGGGGTGCTCACCAAATTTTCATGTTTTGTCCTTGCTCAGCCCTGCAAGTTGAGAAATCTATTTCTGGATAGATTTGCCTACCACCCTCATTCTGAGCATCATGATATTAAGCACATAGTTAAGTGTTTATGAACCCGAATGACAATTTATTAATTTAATTTTCATCAAGCAGGAGTTCAAAATATAACCAGAATAACAATTCCATAACCTATAAAAACAAAGAGAAGAAATTATTCACAGAGAAACTTGTGTGTCATTTTATTCAGAGAATTTTCTTTCTCATACAGACAGATTGTGTGAGCAGTTAACCTCTTAAAAACAAATTTGTGTGATTAGGGAATCAGAATATAAGTATTAGGATGATGTTCAGCTTTGTCTCAAAGGCATGGGGGTTCAAGACACTTTCAATAGCCAAGTAAACTGTAATAATCAGTCATCACTTCTGTCCTAAGTCAGGGCTGAATGTTACCATTAACATCGATCTCTGCAAATCGCTTTTTATGCTCCCAGGTCTGAACGACCGTTCTTTCATCTTTATAAAAGACTGCTGATGAACTTAAATATTTTTTGTACTGAAAAGAAATATGTCTTTCTCTTAGAAGTTACTGCTTTTCTCTGCTTTATTTCATGTGTTAATTTTAATGTCAGAGAAAGAGAATAACATCCATTAACTAAGAGTGCCCACATTCTCACTCCCCATTAAAATTCAGTTTTGAAGTTGAATAAGGTGCATTCTATCATTTGTAATTTTTGGAAACATTTAAGAATTGGTGATGAACATGGCAACCCAATTATCTTCTGATGCTTATTTGCTCTTTTATTTTTAAAAGAAAAAATCAAATCTTTAAAAAGATTTATTGTATGAAATCAATAACCCTGTACGAGATGCCAGTAAATTCTCAGGAGATAATGAGGCAACTTTAGGTTTTCTATAGACTTGGTCTACTGATTTCCTCTTGTCTATTCTTACATCTTTCGCAGTCATTTTATGCTAATTCTTATATTAATCTAAATATGGACCTCAACCCAGTATATCATTATCTTCTAAAATTGACCAAAATAAAGAAAGAAAGTAAAGTAAGAAAAGATGGAAGGAAGGAAAAAAAGAAGGAAGGAAGGAAGGAAGGAAGGAAGGAAGTGAGACAACTCAACCTTTCTGTGACTATGAGCACTACACAATATACCGTGGAAAGAATTGTTATAACACAAACACCTGTAAATATTAAACTATAACGTCCTTTGTTGGAGAAGATCCTTACAAGAGTTAGTGTTGTGTGTGCAATCCAATCTCACTGTCCTAACAGCTGTCTAGTAACAGCTCTCTGAGGCTTTAATTTGTAGTCACATTATAAGTAATGAGGTCAAACATCTTTGTAAGTTCTCGCTGGCATTTGTATACATTTTTTGGCTAAGTATTTATTTAGATATTGTCTGTATTTTTATTAGTTTGATTTTCCTAAGCAGTTTTGAAAGTTCTTTATGTATCCTGTATACCAGTCCTTTATCAGATTTATGTAAGTATTTTCATTCATTTTGTGTGTTGTCTTTTCATATTTTTAATAATTTTTTGAGGAATGTTAAAAAATTGAGAAAGTCCAGTTCATCAGTTTGTTTTCACATGGATCAATCTTTTGATGTCACATCTAAGAAATCCTTGCCTAATAAGCAGAGGGTTGGAGCAATAATCTAACATTGACTTAGGCTCTGCAATATAGCATGTTTTTCTCATTCAACCAGTTTAGATATCTTATCTTACCCCTTTCCACCTCAAACTATAAAAGTAGTCTTTCTTTATAAGTAGGAGTCTTAAGTCTGGTCTTTTGTAGCAAAATAGGTTAACTAAAAATACTCATGTTATTTGTGAGAAGATGAAAAGTACCATATGTTTTATTATGAGCCTCAGCCTCAGATGAAGAACTCTGAGAAGTTAAATATTCTCTCAACAAGTCTTCTGAACCATGTTTCAAATGCTCTCTTTTTTGGTAGATTCCCCTTTACCATATTTTTTTCAAGTAGGTTGAAGTGGAAATAAATGTACTTAAGGAAAATAATCACTCTTTCAAAATATTACTAAATTTAACCCATCTCAGTAACATCTTGCAGATTTTTTAAATTTTTAGACAAATGTAGCTAAAGGAAAAGTAAAAAGAAAAAAAAATCAAGATTAAGCCTACCTGAATGATGTGGACAATGGAGAATCATGAAAGGTTTTTCAGAGTAGAGAATGATAAGATAAAAGGTGTACTAGGTGGAGATTAATACAGTATTCTGTGTGTATGAGATAAGCTAACATTTGTGAGAATGAAAATCAGTTAATAGGTAGTAAGAAGTAATTTTGCAACAACACCAGCATGGCCTGATATGTACAGGCATATTGAATCTGAAGGAATAAACCTTGATGGAAAAATGAGGACAGGATGCTTAGAACAAAGTGAATGGATGGGTCATAGGAAAACTGAAAACTGAGTAGACATCACTTCGTAAAATTCTCTGCAATCAGACCCCAAATACTATTTGCTGCCTTGGCCTTCCCCTCCTCCAATCAATCTGGAGCTTCTACCGAAGAGAACTACGTGTTGTTTTCTAATTCTGTAATGTACTTTTTGTCTCTGGGGACGTTTACTTGAGACATCCCTTTCACCTTGGAATGCACAGAACTTCTACATCCCATTGGACCTTTACTTTCTTAGAGTAATATAAATAGGCATTTCTTGAGTTATCATTAGAAGAGATTGTACTAGGTTCTATGGCTGGCAGCTCAATGTGGGAAATTACCTAGAAAATAAATAATTCTAGTAGAGTTTGACACATATGATAAAAGTATAAAAATGCACAGGGCAATAACATCTATTGCTGATAAGTGGTCAAGGGTCAATGAGAAGGGAGACATATGAGAAGGAGGCAGGGAGACCTTTCTTCAGGGAGAACAACTTATATTTTATTCTTCAGCATCCATTTTTCCAAGTTTGTCTTATCAAAATCACCATGCTTGCTTGAATTTCAATATTGGAAAATGATTTTGCCGTATATATATTATATCGAGAGGAAAAATTGATGTGGGAGATTGAATATCTGCCGATGAAATAGTTGGGAGAAATAATTTAGGCGCTTGGAGTTGTAAGATTTAGAAAGGAGAATTGTACAATGCATATTTGAGGTATAATATAAATGACGTCTACTTCCTGGGACTTTCATTGATCATCCTTTATGTAAAAATAATTTCTTTTTTGCTTACATAGGTTAAAACAAATTGCTATGAATGATAATTATTAACTGCTATGAATGATAATTATTTGTTTTTATTTTATATCACCATTTTCCAGACACACTAACACTTGTGTGGGTGTGTGTGCCCCTGTGCTTGTCTAATTCACTTGGTAAGGTCTTCAAGGATGCAAGATAAGCTGGTCAAGAAATTAATTGTTGTGTGGAGTTGTTGCTCAACTACTACTTACCGAATATTTAAATAAACTAAACCTACGTGATTATAAGGGTAGCTATAAAAAGAAAACCGGTTAAAGATACATCTGTGTAATTGGCTAGAATACAGCTTCTGGGTTCTGACTGAGTCACTCACACTTCTTTTTTAACCTTTTTACTATTTTCTCCCAAGTGTAAAATGAGAATAATAATGGTTACCTGCCTCGAAGGGGTGTTGCGAGGACTAGCTGGTTGACAGTTTTAAACTAGTTCAAAGATGAAAAGTGCTATAAATGCCCCAAGGAACATTTTTAAAAGCACAATGGAATAAAGCCATTGAACCAAAGCCTTAGGGAAGTTAGCCTGCCTTTTGGGCTGGTAATCTTCTACCGATAAAGAATTCTATGGGAAATTAACTCCACAACATTCTTTATTTTCTTGTTTCTTTTCTACTCTCTTCTTCTGCAGCTGATATCTGCCTAGTGAATCTAGTCAACAGGAAAGTTTCAGTTATGCTATTTGTTGAAATAGATGTTACTCATAAAGAAATGCACTGAAGATTATAACACAGTCATTAATCGCCCTGCAAAATTCAGTCTCTTCAAAGACAGCACTATATTCAGAAATTACCGGGACTCTTTTAAAATTCATTTTATCATTGGAAACTCAAGGGTATAGCTGCAGATGCTTAGAAAGAAATGTTCAGTCTTTGTGTGGGTGTGTATGTAAAAATATCTTCAATGGTTTTCCTGAAGCATAAACATCAGAACTGGATTAGAACTTCATTTTTCAAAACAATTGTATGTTGTTTTCTTTCAAATGCTAGATGAAATAATCACAAATCTGGAGAAATTATTTTGTATAGCCATATAACCATTTTTTTTCGCTTTGAAAAAAAATCAAGGATTAATTTTATGTTATGTAAATTTTACCAGGACAAAATCTTTTTTTGAAAAACAGAGGCCCCAGGTCAGATGGCTCTTTCTTCTTCCACGCTTAGGCAGTAAGGTAGATAGGGCACCAAGTTCCTGGAGGCCCTTGCCTGGGAAGCCGGCAGCTGCATCTGCCCTCGGGGTGGGGTTCAGGGAATATAGTCATTCTTGCTGAGAATATTTATCCATTTTAAGTATTTGCACACCCTGTTTTCTAAACCAAAATCCATACACATATAGATGGGTTAAAGCAAAAGAACTGCATGCTAGGAAATTTGTGCCAGAATAAATTGTTTATGAATGAAACATAATGATCCATTTTGCATATGCTTTGATAAAGGTGAGATAATCTTCACTATCCTGTGTTCTGTAATTTAGAATATTGGGCCGTGAGTCTGACTTTTAAACTTTATTAAGAATGAACAAAAAGAAACCCCCCAATATTATTTTAAAAAACAAAGTTCTAGGTAGAAAAAGCATTGCATGTCATCAATGCACTGGTTCTTTTTACAAGAACATACCCCACAATAATTATAATATTTTCAACTTGAATAGTGATGTCATAAAGGACACATATATTTCTTAAATATATCAATGTACCTGCTTAAAATACCAGCAGAGAAAACCCCAAAGTCAAGAATAAACTGACTTATTTTTATCAATTAGTAAGACATTTTAATCTCCAGTATGAATTAACACTGTTGATGAAAGTATCTTCTGTTTTTTAAAGATCAGTGATTCCTTAGCTAATTGATCAATAGATTCTTTGAATCCTCAGTAAATACATAGGAATTAGGTACTTACTGGGGTGAATGCGTTAAAATGATCTGATCATATTTCTCAAAGAGAGGAATTTGGTTAAGAAGAGAAAATTAACTGACGTGGACTTATTTACAACCAAGTGATAAACTGCGAGTCAGTGACTACTAAAACGTGTGGCCTGGAAAAACTAGAAATGAACTTTGTAGAGAATATGGGTGTTAGAATAATTATAATAACTTGAGTAGGATAAAGAGAGAGGGATGGACATTTGGGTAATGATTAAGTCAAGCTGAACAGCAAAGAACTTAAAAATCCACATGTTGTAAGGGCCAGTAGTTAGCATGTGCAAAAAATCAAATGTAATTTTCATAACAGACCTGAGTTAGCTATATTAGACATAAATTCTGAAGAATTTGACACACAGAACACAAAAATATTGAGCATTTGTGTGTGCTAATCAACACCGCATTTCCAGTTCCTAGAACAATTTCTTCTCTAGGGTAGGAATATGTTGGGTCAATAAATAAAAGATTGATTTGTAACTTGAAGTGGTGAGCAGTCTAGATCAATGGTAGCTCCTTGAGGAGCTGCGAAGAAGGACGAAGTGTGATTAGAAAGCTTATCTTGGAGATGGTTATGTGGAATGCCACTAGAGGAATGATTACTCTGCTGATGGAGCCATTTCTACTAGAGGCAAAGAAGATTCACTGGCTTGACTGGGCCATGGTTTGAAAATCACGTCATCTTTGCTTTCAAATGCAAACAAATTCCACCATATAAATACTATCAATTGACTCTATCTGACATTTACCCCTTAAGATATCTTGCTGAGCTATCACGGCATCCATATTATACATAAATAGTGAATCTAGAAGGAAAGACTTTATATCCACTGCATTTTGCAGCAAAACTGTATAAAACAAATCTGTTCTACATTTACATTAAAGTTCACATTGGTAGTCTTATTTTACTATAATTACATATTATTATTAAAATTGTGAATACTATCCTATTTATAATATCCACAATCTTTTTATTTCTATGATAAAAATACTTTTTTGCATACATTATTTTAATTAGCCTCAATAAGTAAGTTGCTTGTATGGGCAACTTGTTATTATCTTCATTTTATAGATGAGAAACCTACTAACTACAGATACTGGACAATTCCATGTCACCCAATCATTACACACTAAAGCCTTTTAACTTACTTACTTTACTCACTCCCCTGCTATCTTCCTACCGCTTTGCTTTCACTAGAGTCTTCTTTAATTTCTTACCAAAATTAAAATGTATCATTGAAATACTGCACTTGTGCAAATTCATTATAGATTTAATTAAGAATGAAACACTTTGTCTAAGCTTCAACAGATGAAATGTTACTTTATGTACAACTTGGGAACAGAACAACCACATTGGATGATTTGATGATTTCTTTACAAAATATGTATACACTATAATGTAGCCTGTTTATTTTCCTTACTGTTATGATAGAAGGTAACTTAGAGGCAAAGAAGATTCACAGGATAATTTTCAAAAGTTTTTTCTGAAGATACATTCTCTTTTTACATATATACTTCAAGTCTCAGTGTAGATAATTCTATGCTGTACTAACCAGTAATAAATTGAGATAATTAGCAAATCACAAATATTGTTACTCTTCAGGAAGTTGTTTTTTTCCTTCTTCATTTATTTGGCTAATCAATATATTTTTCCAATATTAACTCATTTATACACCGATTTCAAGCTGGCATTCACTATACAGTTTGAAATGTTACTTTTCCTTATAGTATTAAGCAAAACACAAGTCTTTAAATAAAAGAGCAAAAATTAGCTCCTACAGAGAAACCCACCTTCCCTTCACATAACAGAAATTGACCACATTATTAAATTATCATGCAAATTTATGACAGAGATAAACGAAAATCGCTCTGAAAGTACCTAGTTACTCTAGTACAAATAGTCTCAAACCTCATTAGAGTAATTAAAATTATTAAGAAAAAGTGTTTTTCTTTGATGATAGTTCCTTGGCTCTGGGAACATCAAGAAAGAAAATTATGAACATGCTCATTCAAGCATTGAGATATTTGGGGTCTGATTTTAACAAGCAGAATAATCCATGTCTTGGATATGAATGGGATAGGGTTTTCTTCCTGGAATGAGGCCTTCACACATTCAGAGCACATAGCGACTTTCTTTTTTCTGATTCTATGCCTACTAGACACATTTCTGATTGTAATTTGACTTTTAGTCTGGCATAAGCGCAGAGAGCATCTTAGTCATATCTGAGACTTTAGTAGAGCTTGCTGAAGAAGAGAAAATGTGCTAATCTACCTTGGAGTTCAGGCATTAAACATCTGTCTCCGGGGACTTGGCTAATGCGAGCCTTTTCCTGAGAGACAATTCTATTCTTAGAGTGTTGATACATCCAGGCCTTGTGCTTGCCAGGGCTGAAGAACTGACTGCAGACAGCTGCAGTCAACAGTCAGAAATAATGAAAACAGATGAGGCATCTCAGGCAGAGCCAACGCCTTTCTTGCAACTAATGTGCCCAAGGCAACTTTCATTTCAACTTCAGAAGTGAGCATTTTGCTATGTATTCAAAATCATGCTAATTGTTCCTGAGAATTCAGAGTTAGAAAACTTAAGCCTTTTTTCGAAGAACATAAAATCTCACTTATGAAATAATTTTATTCTTGTTCTATGAAATGCAGTGATTGAAAAGTCTCAATATGAAAGGCAACATACTGTTAAGATTAGAACATCACCCTAAGAGGAAAAGCAGGCCCATCCTTGTGTTTCATATTAACAGGTGGGAGAAAATTATTCCCTTTCTATTTCTAAGAAGTGACTAGATGGACCATATCTTTTTTTTTTTTTTCCTGTCCCAAGAATGGAGTTCTGATTCTAGCAGGCAAAGATTGACCATCTTTAATCGTAATCTTTCTGTTAAAACCTCTTGCAGGTGTGTCCAACCTTTCTTCTTCTCAATTGTACAGTGGACAAAGAAGAGTTGTCTTGGGCCTCCCTTAAACATGAACACTAACAAACGCTAACAAGCAAGAAGTCCGTGCAACTTCTAGTGATATTGGATAGGACGGATGAACAAAAAGTCCTCACAAAATCAGCATGCGGCCTGTGGCCCTTCACTTGGACATTTTAAAGGTTTCCTTTTGCACTTAGAATAAAATGCAGTGTTTTAACATGACCAGGCCTATTTCACACAGCTCTACCCCTTTCTAACTACCCTTAAGTTACGAATTTCTTTGTACATGTGGCCTTTTTCTGGTCTGGGGTTGCATTTTGTGGAAACAGACTCTGGACACAGAGACCAGGGCTCAGGAGGTTTATTATGAGGTTCTACGGGAGATGGGAGGAAGGGCAGTGGGAGCAGGATCAGGCAAAAGGAAAAGTTGAGTACGCAAGTAAATCAAAGCAGCAGCTGATGCCACAGGGAGCTGCAGAGTGCGGACAGCCTTTCAGAATCATTGCCAATGAGGCAGGACTATCGGCCTCCGTCCTCGAGATGAAATCTGGGTAGCTTCCCACAGCACCCACTACATGACACTTATCTGGAACAGACCAACATCTCTGCTAACTCAAGGCTATTTCACGTGTTTTCCTTGACATTTTGCTTGGAACGCTGCCCTCCTCCTCTGTTTCAGGCCCCACCACTGTAGCCTGAAAAGTTTTGCTTCACTTCTCAGGTCACTCTTGATAGAATAAATTCTTTAGAAATCTTTTATCTGACTCCTGAGTCCAAATTACATTTCTCTTTTAAACTCTTTTATAGCAATTTTTATTTTGCTTTTATAGGTGATTATTAACTTTGTACTTATCTTTTCTTACATGCTATTTCTGCCCCTCTTCTCTATTTGTAGTAGACGACAATCTCCAAGAGATTAATTAATATCTTTACAAGGGTGAATGACTCCTAGTCCTTCTCTCTCCATCCTAGTGACTGCTGACATTTCTCACTTATTACAAGGATTTAATACATTTATCTCTTTTCTCTATTCTTCTTATAAATTGCATACTATTGGTATGAGAATTGTCTTGGATATGTTAACACAGAAGCTCTCCCATTTGAATCATGTAGCGGGCTTCTAAGATCTGAGATTCCTAGTCCTGACCCTGACATTTCTGCTTCAGTACATTTGGGTTAGGTCCCTACATTTGCCGAGGGTATTGTTGCAAGGATGGCTCTTTGATAACCGTCTATATATAAAGGCATCAAAGCATCCATTTCCAATATTCAGTTTATAGCAGACAAAATCAGGAAATGTTAGAAATGTGTGTTTGTAAATGTGGGTAAGTTGAATTAGGATAGTCTGTTATACTTTAGAAAAAAACAGGTAGCTCAAACATTTTATTAATGTGTGATATGTAGCAATAGACATTATTTATTTAATATGGAAAGAGCTTATCTTAATCTGTTATGTTTATCATAATTTGGACTTCCAGCAAGAGAAAATACCTAGATATCTTATAATTTAGATGTTCTATGTTTTCTTTCTTGCAAAAGTAGCTCTAAGTTCTGTAAAATTGTTCTTTAAAACACAATAAAGTCTTGCATCCTAAATATAACATTAATGTTTACACAACTTAGTTTTTTTGAAATGTCACATTATTCATTATTCACAAAATATTTGATAGCATAAGTATTACTTCTTCCTCTGATAAAATGTAGGCTACTTATAAAAACCCTAAATCAGCCAGTTTAATAAGGAAAGTATAGCTTCAATGTATTCAACATACTTTTAAATCAATTAAAAAGTAGATTTTTTTAATTAAAACTTTTGTTTAAGTAAATATGATAAAATTCACATTTTTGCTATACAGGTCCAAATTTGAAAACTACTATCATAAACAGAATTTAGAAGAATTTTACTATCCAGAAAAATTCCATGTAATATATGCAATCTAATTTTCACTTATTAAATTTAAGGTTATTGAGATCTATATTTTTAGAGTTTTAGTACATGATGAATAGTGATGTTGCATCCAGGGTATTCATTGTATTTCCTAGATTTAAAATATAATTTCTTAAATCCAAATCATTATTCAATCAGAAATCTAAACAAGGGCCCACAACAGAGAAACAGAAACCTATTCTGAAGTTTATGTCGGCCTTTTTCTGGCAACTCTGTAGTGTACCTTTTGAGATTGTTACATATCCCATAAAAGTCACAATTCTGTATTTTGGCTTAATTATATTGTGGAAACTATTGTCAAATATTTACTGAAATACAGATATTTTCAGCATTGTTTGAATCTATTTGTGCAGATACCATATAAAATTTATTTAGTGTATACTAATATATGGTCTTCTGTTTCTAGATTATTATAGGGTATCTTTGTGTAATAATAATTAAACATTTCCAAATTTTTTCTTGGTTTAATATCATGGTTACCAGTGTACACTTTGAAGATCCATGTTCTTCACATTTGAGTAAATTTACTAATGCCATATTTGATCTCTTCTCCCACTAAAATTACTATGATTAACAGTAATGCTAGCATGTCCAAATCTGAGTCCTCTGCATTGCAGTCTAAATGTTATTAGCAGTTTATCTTTTCTATTTTATTGGTGATCTCCTCCGATATATTCACCTGCACAAAACTTTTACAATCTCTTATTTTTAGAATTGTTGCTTCAATTCAAAAATAAAAAATATTTCTCTTGACCAAGAAGAAATTTTGTAAAAAGTTTTAATAACATTCTCATTTTCTTTATTTACTATTTTTAAGTTAACATTATTCCAATTGACCTAAACTTAAAGACTTCAGACTTACTTTTCCTTGCTTCTATCCCTGGTGAAAACCAAACTTCAATAGCTACTTCTCTCTGTAAATTTTTATAAACTTTAGATAATTCTGAATATTAGTCTTCCTGACATTATCCGTATAGAAATGCATTACTCCCGCTTAGTATGCTCTGCTCCAGAATTTTCTTTTTATGTAGTGAATATACATATGCCCATTAACCTGCTAAAATGAAAAATAAAGGGTGGGCCTATTTAGATTGGGTTCATCCAAAAGACCTATCTGACTACCTAATATTTAATCTAAGAATTGAAGGGTGGAAAATATACATAGAGCTGGATGAAGACTATCAGGCAGAAGGAATCACAGCAAGGGACAAATCTAGAGTAGAAATAAGCCTACTTATGTGTCTGTAAGCTATAAAAAGGGTGAGCAAAGCGGGAGCCGTTCTGGTTAGCAGAACTCAGGGAAGATGACTTCAGCTCTGGAGGCAGTGGGGGAATCTGCATTTTATTCCGAGAGTAACAGGAAGCCATTAAAGCATGAGAAAGAAATACATCATTATTTAACTCATATTTTGTTTGTTTCAGAAGAGGAGATCACTCATTTTAAAGAAACTATAGTTGAAGGACTCTCAGCCCAGTGGAGCCATAAAACAAAGCTCTCAATGAACCTCAAGAAATCAATGATAACCATTTAACCATGAGAATACACTTACAGGACACCAAAACCAGGTGACGACTGTGCTAGTTAGGGAGGACGTTTGGCTTGTGCATCTCCTCTTAACCACCTCTTATACCTTGGAGCTGTCAGACAGCCTGGGGTGGGAGCAATAGGGCAGGATTAAGTGGGGGAAACAGGACTTAGTGGAAGAAGAGACAGATTTGAATTAGATGAGAGCATTTATATTTTCACATAATTTATAGAACCTCTGAGTAACAATAGGCTATGGGACTAACAATTGGGCATGTTCTGGGAAGAGGGTAACTAGACATCAGAGCAGTAAAGGGGTTGGCAAAAACAACCACCACACAAATTATTCTAGTTAAAGTAATGAACAAAACAGGTTCTGTAGGTTAGTTCTTAAGTTGCATTTGTATGTAAGTTGGAACAGATAGATACCTGTAATAGCCCATTGGTAAGTGTGAGTTGTAGGTAAGTTGGATTTTTGTAACTCAGAGACTGTCTATATACTTTATCGAACCTGTCTCCATAAATAAATGCTATGTTTATATGTCAAAATCCCAGGATGCAATTAGTCTTTGCATAAATGGAATTCAAATTATTTTTCAGATCATCTAAGCAGAAGCTAATTAATTATTTTTGAACCCTAGGCTTGCTGGGCTCACAGAATGAGCCCTCCATGAGCTTCCTCGGATGTACATTTCCTAATAGTGGGCTTGGCCATTCTGTTTATCTATCTTCCTACTGCAGCCTCTGCGCTTTGAAGAGGCCCCTGAACGTAGCACATTACCCAGTATTGACTCAGCTTAAACAGACTTTGCAGAGCTGGCTTATCCCTATGAGCAAGAAACTTTCAAAATAAAACCGTCTAATTATGTAATTGAATATTGTAATCAAACCTATAGCCAAAATCCTTTTAGGAAGAAAAATCTGTGCCAGCCCCATTCTAAAATACTTTAAGACAACACAGTGAATTACTGTAGCAAAATACAATGAAACTCATTTATAAGGAATTTATTCAGATCTCCTCTGGGAAAAGTACAATTTATGATTCTAAGAGCATGCAAATCTGTAAAAGCTGCAGATTCTTAATGATCTAAGAATCTCATTGTCTAATGGGAGTGTTAGGATCATCTTTGACTCATTTGTCGGGATTAATTCCGATCAGTTCAGGGAAGGTGCTTTGCATGAATCCATGGAACATGTAAACATATAGAAATCAGTCCTTCCCTCAGGGGTCTAAGGATCTAATAGTTAAACTGGAAAATTGTGAGCACCACTTGCCAATTGGTAACTTAAGTCCATTTGATTCAGGGTCTTAAATGAGATTTAGTCTCTATTTGCAAAGAATCCAAGCAGACAAGTGGATTAATTAACAATAACTAATATTACAAGGGTACACACCTTGGCGACTCTCACAAAAAAATAAAAAACAATTCTGTAATCCAGGCTCTGGTATGAGGTCAGCAGGAATATGTAAGTAAAATAAGAAAGGCTTTTCACTAAATTTATATATCACATTGGTTCTAGAACAACACTCCTTTGTTGCTCAACTGGAAGCTTAAATTTCTCGAGGAAGAAAGTGATGCCTTTTAATTTCTGCTCCGAATAAAATATGGCTTTTGTACAAAGATGCTTCCTCTATTGATGTCCAGAGAAATCTGGAATACAGGCAGCGACAGCAGTGTTCAGTGTAGGCTGGAGTATTTTGCAATCACTAGGAAAAATCTACAAAGTTCAAAGGAAGAAAAATAAGTGACTGAAGAGAAAGTCATCTGCAAGGTTTGAAAATTAACTTCGTGAACTCATCCTAGAAAAAGTGCTGCGTACCTCATTGCTGAATATAACGACAGTCATCTTGGAAGTACTCAGCGTGGAAATCTCTGTGCAGATAACAGAGTGGGGTCCACCCTTCAAAGCAAGTTCAGAACTCTTTTTCTAGAATAGCCATCAACGCTGTCATTGTATTACCCTTGATGTCCTGAATTTCACCAAAATATCTTCCTTTCAATATTTTCTTTATTTTCAGGTAAAGAAAAAAATAAGTGGTGCCCAGATCAGGTGAGTAGGGGGGATGTTCCAATGCAGTTATTTGTTTACTGTCAAAAATTCCCTCATAATTGGCCCTGTATGCTGGTACATTGTCCTGATGCAAGAGCCATGAGTTGTTGGGCGAAGATATTTAGTTAGGATTTTCCTGTTTCTCTACCCATGTTCGTTTGCTCTGCTATGCTTCTCAGTCTGCTGACAGTTTTGACTAATGAAGTTTTGCAATGTTTTCATCGGTTCTGCTTGTTACTGGCTGCCCTGAGTTCTGTTTATCAGTAACACTTTTGTTTCCCTCAGAACAATGTTGAATCCATTCGTACACTGTAGTTTTATTCATGGCATTATCCCCACAAACTTGGACTAACTTGTCCCTGATTTCATTTCCACTCTTGCCAAGTTTAATGAGAAATTTGATGTCTGTTTGTTGCTCCAATTCAAACTCCACATTCTTGTGACAGCACACGAAAACATGAAACAAAATAATATACAATATTCAACAAGACACAGCCACACATCAACGTGAACATGGCTGTGAGACACTGATGTACCAGGGCTATGAAACCTTACTGAGCTCTTGGTACAGTGATGCCAACTGAAGCACATGGTGGCAAGTTCATGAAATTAATTGTTGGATTTCATATGCCAGGAAACCACAGTATCGGCACCTGACGGGAGTTTATATTTCAAAATGGAAGCCTCAATTGATGTTTATGAAATATCCAGTGGAAAAAACCAAAGAGGAGCTTTGAAGGGAAAAGTGGCTGAAAACATGAAATCTCATGGGTAAATGTTTGAGAAATGCCAAATATATTTATAAAGGTGAGGATTTCACAGGAATTGCTCTAGTGGGTTGCTAAAAGAATCAATAAAGCACAAGTTTTATGCTAATATATCTATTAATTGGAATACAAAAATTTATCGTTCTTTATATTTCCTTTCTTGTGTATAACTAAATCTTAAGCAAATTAAACTATCAGCAACTACAGCTCACCCTAGAAAACTGGTAGTCACTGGCAGTCATGAGGGAGTTAGCGTTGTGTATATTCCCTGCTGCCAGGCTTTGTCTTCATTGTACTTCAGTGAGGTTATCATAAAAATATAATTTTCATAACTTAGGTCCCATTCTTAATATTTTAATACATTTCCAAAATTTGCAAATCAAAACTACTTTGAGATATCACCTAACTCCAGTAAGATTAGCCCACATGACAAAATCATAAGGGTCCCAAGCAACCAGGAAAAATAAATCACCACATGGCATAGTTTTAAGCAGGAGGCTTAGTCACCAATCATCACACCAACTCTTGTCTCTTGTTCTTGGGTCAATGTAGATCCAAATCTTTTGGATTAAAATGATCTATAACCCTGGTCCACACTCCCTTATTGTTGTTTAGGTGTTGTTTAATCTTTATTTTTAGCACCAGTAGATTTTCCTTTATTTGTAAGCCTAACTTTACGTAGAAAATAATTTTGATTTGTACTATTCAGAATTTCAAGATATTTATACCTAGAACTGTGCCACAAAAGTCAATGTGTTAATAGGAATGGGATACTCTCATATACAAGGAACATATAAATGAAGGTTCATTTTCAGTTTTACAACATTAAAAGCAAATTATAAATAATTATTTAAATACAACCTATCCCATTAAACTTTTTTTTAAGCTAGTGCTACAAAGAAAATTTATCATGTGATTAGTGTAATACTGTCATTGCATCCTTTGTTCTTGGCTTTTCTTTATGATGGTTGAATCCCATCAAGATTTGAAAAACAAATAGAGAAATACAGTAGAATCCCTCAGTAACAGAATGGAACAAGCAGAAGAAAGGATTTCTGACATTGAAGACAAAGCTTTTGAACGTTCCCAAACCTTCAAAGAGGAAGAGAAATGGAAGGCAAAAACAGATCACTCTCTCAGAAAGATCTGGGATAATTTGAAGAAAAACAATATTCGCCTTATAGGGATCCCCAAAAGCAAAGAAGCGGCTTCACAAGACACAGAGTCTCTTCCTCATGAGATTATGAAAGAGAACTTTCCAGACATGCCAAGAGATTCTGAAATTCAGATAACAAAAAGTTTAATAACTCTAGCACAACTCAACCCAAATAAGACATCTCCGAGACACATCATAATCAATTTCACTGAAGTTGACAAGAAAGAGAAAATTCTGACAGCAGCCAGACATAAGAAAACCATAACCTACAAAGGGAAGAATATTTCAATAACTGCAGATCTCTCTGCTGAAACCTTTCAAGTTAGAACAGGGCGGTCATCGACTTTTAATCCCCTAAAACAAAAGAACTTTCAACCCAGGATCCTATATCCAGCTAAACTGAGTTTCCTTTATGATGGAAAACTTAAATACCTTAATGACTTCCACATGGTGAAGAAATTTGCCATAACGAAACCAGCTCACCAGGATATTATCAGACCTATCTTCAATAATGACCAGAATAATCCTCCACCACAAAAGTAAACCCACTCAGAAACTTTTGATCAAATTCCAACTTCCACAGTCAAGAAAGGATTAAAAATGTCTGCCAACTTTCAAAAGGTTTATAAATATTCTCAATTAATGTGAATGGTTTAAATTGTCCTCTAAAGAGGCACAGGTTGGCTGACTGGATACAAAAACTCAGGCCAGATATCTGTTGAATACAAGAATCTCATCTTACCTTAAAAGATAAATATAGACTCAAGGTGAAGGGATGGTCATGTATATTCCAGGCAAGTGGAAAGCCAAAAAAAGCAGGTGTTGCAATCCTATTCGCAGATACAATAGGCTGTAAACCAACCAAAATAAGGAAGGATAAGGACGGACACTTCATATTTGTTAAAGGCACCCCTTGAGCAGTGCTGGATAGATTCTCCGAAGAGAAACTAAGCAAAGAAATTTTAGATTTAAACATAACCATTCAACATCTGGATTTAACAGACATCTACATAACATTTCATCCCAACAAAACTGAATAAATATTATTCTCATCAGCCCATGAAAGATATTCCAAAATCGATCACATCCTAGGTCATAAGTTTAACCTCAGCAAATTTTTAAAAATAGGAATTATTCCTTGCATCTACTCAGACCATCATGGAATAAAAGGTGAACTCAATAACAACAGGAATTTGCATATTCATACAAAAAACATGGAAACTAAATAACCTTATACTGAAGGATAGATGGGTCATAGACAAGATTCAGAAGGAAACTCCCAATTTTTTGGAAGAAAATGATAATGAAGACATGAATTATCAGAACCTCTGGGACATGGCAAAGACAGTCCTAAGAGGAAAATTTATAGCACTGCAAGCCTTCCTCAAAAAAATGGAAAGAGAGGAAGTTAACAACTTAATGGGACATCTTAAGCAACTGGACAAGGAAGAATGTTCCAACCCCAAACCCAGCAGAAGAAAAGAAATTACCAAAATTAGACCAGAATTGAATGAAATGGAAAACAAAAGAATTATACAATAGACCAATAAATCAAAAAGTTGGTTTTTTGGAAAGGTCAATAAAATCAATAAGCCTTTGGCTCACCTATCCAGGAAAAAAAAGAGCAATATCTCTAATTTCATCAATCAGAAATGGTAAAGAAGAAATTACAACAGAGCCCTCAGAAATTCAAAATATCCTTAATGAATATTACAAGAAACTTTCCTCTCAGAAATATGAAAATCTGAAGGAAATTGACCAATATGTGGAAGCACGCCACCTACCAAGACTTAGCCAAAACAAAGTGGAAATGTTGAACAGACCTATATCAAGTTCTAAAATAGCATCAACTATACAGAATCTCCATAAAAAGAAAAGGCTGGGACCAGATGGATTCACATCAGAATTCTACCAAACCCTTAAAGAAGAACTAGTACTATATTACTAAACCTCTTCCAAAATACAGAAAATGAAGGAACACTACCCAACACATTCTATGAAACAAACATCACCTTGATCCCTAAACCAGGGAAAGACCCAACAAGACAAGAAAATTAGAGACCAATATCACTAATGAACATTCATGCAAAAATATTCAGCAAGATCCTAACCAACAGAATCCAACAACACATCAAACAAATTATATACCAAGACCAAGTGGGCTTTATCCCAGGGTCTCAAGGCTAGTTCAGTATACGAAAACCTATACATGTAATTCAGCACATAAACAAATTTAAAAATACAGACCATATGATTCTCTCAATTGATGCAGAAAAAGCTTTTGACAATATCCAGCATCCCTTCACGATCAGAACACTTGAGAAAATTGGTATAGAAGGGACATTTCTTAAACTAATAGAGGCCATCTACAGCAAACCCACATCCAATATCGTATTGAATGGAGTTAAATTGAAATCATTTACACTTAGATCAGGAACCAGGCAAGGTTGCCCGTTATCTCCTCTGCTCTTCAACATTGTAATGGAAGTTTTAGCCATTGCAATTAGGGGAGAAAAGGTGATTAAGGGTATCCACATAGGGTCAGAAGAGAACAAACTTTCACTCATCACAGATGATATGATTGTATATCTGGAAAACAACAGGGATTCTACTACAAAACTTTTAGAAGTGATCAAGGAATACAGCAATGCCTCAGGCTACAAAATCATCACCCATAAATCTGTAGCCTTTATATATACCTGCAATAGCCAAGCTGGAAAAACAGTCAAGGACTCTATTCCTTTCACAGTAGTGCCAAAGAAGATGAAATATTTAGGCATTTACCTAACAAAGGATGTGAAAGATCTAGCTGAAAATGTTAACAAATGGAAAAATATACCATGCTTATGGCTGAGAAGAATCAACATTGTTAAAACGTCTGTACTACCCAAAGCAATATATAATTTTAATGCAATTCCTATTAAAGCTCCATTGTCATATTTTAAAGATCTCGAAAAAATACTTCATTTTATATGGAATCAAAAAAAACCTCGAATAGCCAAGACATTACTCAGCAATAAAAACAAAGCAGGGGGAATCACGCTACCAGACCTGAGACTGTATAAATTGATAGTGCTCAAAACCCCATGGTACTGGCACAAAAACAGAGAGGTAGATGTTTGGAACAGAATAGAGAGCCAAGAGATGAATCTAGCTACTTACCATTATTTGATCTTTGACAAGCAAATTAAAAACATTCAGTGGGGAAAAGACTCCCTATTTAACAAATGGTCCTGGGTGAAACTGGCTGGTGAGCTGTAGAAGACTGAAACTGAACAATTTTCTGTGTGAAGCATCTGAAGAATGGAGAAACAAATACAACATGCACTTGCTGTTAAGTAGGAACTAACACATGAGCACACATGTGCACACAAGGAAGTAAATAAAACTCAATGGAAATCACCTACATAATGGGTACAATGAACATTGTCTGGATAATGAGCACATGTATATAGCCTGACTCAAGCCTAACAAAACCAATCCATGAAATCAAAAATATTTGCACCCTTATTATATTTTTAAATTAAACATAAAGTATAGGCCAGTGTTGGAAGGAATATTTTAAACAATTAACTTTGTTTTATTTACCTTTTTAGAGACAGGGGTCTCACTATGTTGCCCAGGGTGGACTCAATCTCCTGAGCTCAAACGTTCCTCCTCTCAGCCTTTGAAGTACTTAGGATCATAGATATGTACCATTATACCCAGCTTAAATTATTAGATTTAAACAGCAATAAATAAATGAATAAAAAAAGTGTGAGAAAATTCTATTTGTTTTTCTTTTTTCTTTTTACTTTATTTTATTTTATTTTATTATTATTAAATCATAGCTGTGTACATTAGTGCAATCAAGGGGTGCAATGTGCTGGTTTCATATATAATCTGAACTATTTTCACCAAACTAATTAACATAGCTTTCATGGCATTTTCTTAGTTATTGTATGAAGATATTTGTATTCTGCATTTAGTAAGTTTTGCCTGTACCCTTCTAAGATGCACCGTAGTTGTGGTCCTACCAATTATCCTCCCTCCACTCCAGCCTCACCCCTCCTTTCCCCTCCCTTGCTCCTTTCCCCATATTCTTGTGCAATAGTTGGGTTATAGCCTTCATAAGAAAGCTATATATTAGCTTCATAGTAGTATTGAGTACATTGGATACTTTTTCTTTCATTCTTGAGATACTTTGCTAAGAAGAATATGTTCCAGCTCCATCCTTGTAAACATGAAAGAAGTAAAGTTCCATCTTTAAGGCTGCATAATATTCCATGGTATACGTGCACCACAAGATCTTAATCCATTTGTGGATTGATGGGCACTTGGGCTTCTTCCATGACTTAGCAATTATGAATTGGGCTGCAATGAACATTCTGGTACAGATGTCTTTGTTATAATATGATTTTATAGGATCGAATGGCAGTTTAACTTTTAGATCTCTAAGTATTCTCCAAACATCCTTACAAAAGGAACCCATTAGTGTGCATTCCCACCAGCAGTGTAGAAGTGTTCCCTTTTCTCCACATCCACGCCAACATCTCTGGTTTTGGGATTTTGTTATGTGCGCTAAGCTTACTGGAGTTAGGTGATATCTCAAAGTAGTTTTGATTTGCATTTCTCTGATGATTAAGGATGATGAGCATTTTTTCATGCATGTATCGGCCATGCACCTGTCTTCTTTAGAGAAGTTTCTCTTCAAGTCCTTTGCCCACCCCGAGATGGGATCACTTGTTCTTTTCTTTCTCATACATTTTAATTCTCTGTGTATTCTGGTTATTAAACCTTTGTTGGAGGCAAAACCTGCAAATATTTTCTCCCATTCTGAGAGCTGTCTGCTTGCTATAATTTTATGTTCTTGGCTGTGCAGAAGCTTTTAGTCTGATCAGGTCCCAGGAGTGTATTTTTGATACTGTTTCAATTGCCTGGGGAGTCCTTCTCATATAATATTCACCCAAGCCGATTCCTTCAAGAGTTTTCCCTGCACTTTCTTCTAGAATTTTGATAGTTTCATGTCTTAAGTTTAAATCTTTAATCCCGTGAGAATCTATGTTAGTTAATGGTGTACACAGCTATGATTTAATAATAATAAAATAAAATACAGTAAAAAGAAAAAAGAAAAACAAATAGAATTTTCTCACACTTTTTTTATTCATTTATTTATTGCTGTTTAAATCTAATAATTTAAGCTGGGTATAATGGTACATATCTATAATCCTAAGTACTTCAAAGGCTGAGATGGGAGGAACGTTTGAGCCCAGGAGATTGAGTCCACCCTGGGCAACATAATGAGACCCCTGTCTCTAAAAAGGTAATTAAAACAAAGTTAATTGTTTAAAATATTCTTTCCAACACTGACCTATACTTTATGTTTAATTTAAAAATATAATAAGGGTGCAAATATTTTTGATTTCATGGATTGGTTTTGTTAGGCTTGAGTCAGGGCTACATACATGTGCTCATTATCCAGACAATGTTCATTGTACCCATTATGTAGGTGATTTCCACTGAGTTTTATTTACTTCCTTGTGTGCACATGTGTGCTCATGTGTTAGTTTCAACTTAATAGCAAGTGCATGTTGTATTTGTTTCTCCATTCTTCAGATGCTTCACACAGAAAATTGTTCTCCAAGCCTATACAAATCGTTGCAAATGGCATTAATCCATCCTTCCTTGTGGATGAGTAGAATTCCACCCTTTACATTTACCACATTTTTTTAATCCATTCATGAATTGATGGGCACTTAGGTTGATTCCACATCTTTGCAATTGTGGATTGTACTGCAAAAAACATTTGAGTTCATGTTTCTTTTTGATAAAATGAATTATTTTCTTTTTGGCAAATACCCAGTAGTAGGATTGCTGGATCTAATGGTAGAACTACTTTTAGATCTTTGAGGAATATCCATACTATTTTCCATGGAGGTTGTACTAATTTGTAAAACCAATAGTGTATAAGTATTTCTTCCTCTTTCATCCATGTCAGTATCTATTGTTTTTGGACTTTTCAATAAAAGACATTCCAACAGTGTAAGGTGATACCTCATTGTGGTTTTAATTTGCGTTTCCCTGATAATTAGTAACATTTAGTATTTTTCACGTTTATTGACCATTTTTCTATATCTTCTTCTGAAAAGATGTCTTTCGTTCATGTCTTTTGCCCAATTTATCATAGGGTTTTTTTTCTTGCTGATTTGTTTTTCTTTGAAGATTCTGCTTATTAGCCTTTTATGAGATGTATAGCTTGTGGATATTTTCTCCCATTCTATAGATCATCTATTTATTCTGCTGATTATCTCCTTAGCTGTGCGGAGCTTTGTAATTTCATCAAGTCCCATTTATTTGTTTCTGTTGCTATAATTGTCATAAAATTTTGCCTAGGCTGATATCTAGAAGCTGATAAGGTCTTTTCCTAAAGACTGTATGATCATCTCAATACAGGCAGGAAAACATATTTGATAAAGTTCAGCATTCTTTCATAGTAAAAACCTTCACCAAACTCAGTATAGAAGGAACATATCTCAAAATTTTAAAACCCATATATGATAGACCCACAGCCAACATCTCACATTGAACAGGTAAAACTTGAAAGCATTCGATTAAGAATTCGAATAAGACAGTCATGCCCATTGTCACCACTTTTATAGTAGTCCTTAGAGTCCTAGCTAGAGCAGTCAGACAAGGGAAAGAAATTAAGGGTAGCCAAATCAGAAAAGAGGAGGTCAAACTATAGCTATTTTGACAATATGATCTTTTATCTAGAAAATCCCAAAGACTCCACCAAAAGATGCCCAGAAATTATAAATAAATTCAGCAATGTTTGAGGTTCCAAAATCAATGTACACAAATTAGTAGCATTTAGTCAAGCTGGGAGTCAGATAAAAGACTCAATACCATTCACAATAGCTACAAAAGAAATAAAATACACCTAGAAATATACTTAACCAAGCAGGTTAAATATCTCTGCAAAGAGAATTACAAAACACTGAGAAAATTAATCATAGATGACACATGAACAAATGGAAAATATACCAAGCTCATGGACCAGTATAATCAACATTGTTCAAATGTTCATACTATCCAAAGTAATTTATATATTCATCAAAATACCAGCATCATATTTTACAGATCTAGAAAAAATAATGATATATTTCATCTATAACCAGAACAAAAACTTAAATAGCTAAAGCAAGCTTACAGCAAAAAGAGAAAATATGAAGGTATAACATTGCCAGATTTCACACTATACTACAAAGCTATAGTAATCAAAACAGTGTGGTATTGGCACAAAAGAAATAGAGACATAGACTAATGAAACAGAACAGAGAACCCAGATGTAAAACCTTGCTCATGTAGCCAACTGACCTTGACAAGCAGGTACTGTGCCATGGGAAAAAAAGAAGTCCTATTTAATAAATGGTGTCAGAAAAATTGGATAGACATATGTAGAAGAGTGAAAAATGACCCGTATTTCTCACTACTTATAAGAATTAATTAAAGATAGGTAAAAAACTTAGATGCAACGTTGCCTAGCCTGAACTTGCATTCCATACTCAAGAGATCCTCCAGCATCCTTTCAAGATCAGAACACTTAAGAAAATGGGTATAGAAGTGATATTTCTAAAACTGATAGAGGCCATCTACAGTAAACCTACAGCCAATATCATATTGAATGGAGTGAAATTGAAGTCATTTCCACTCAGATCAGGAACCAGGCAAGGTTACCCATTATCTCCTCTGCTCTTCAACATTGCAATAGAAGTGTTAGCCATTGCAATTAGGGAAGAAAAAGTGATCAAGGGTATCCACATAGGGTCAGAAGACATCAAACTTTCCCTCTTTGCAGATGATATGATTGTATATCTGGAAAATACCAGCAATTCTACTACAAAACTCTTAGAAGTGATCAAGGAATACAGCAGAGTATCAGGTTACAAAATCAACACTCATAAATCTGCAGCCTTTATATATATCAACAATAGTCAAGCTGAAAAAATAGTCAAGGACTCTATTCCATTTACAGTCATTCCAAAGAAGATGAAATATTTGGGAGTTTACCTGACAAAGGATGTGAAAGATCTCTATAAAGAGAACTATGAAACTCTAAGAAAAGAAATAGCTGAAGATGTCAACAAATGGAAAAACATACCATGCTCATGACTGGGAATAATCAACATTGTTAAAATGTCTATACTGCCCAAAGCAATATACAATTTCAATGCAATTCCTATTAAAGTTCCATTGCTATATTTTAAAAATCTCAAAAAAAAATTCATCATTTTATGTGGAATCAGAAAAAAACCTCGAACAGCCAAGACACTACTCAGAAATAAAAACAAAGTAGGAGGAGTTACGCTACCAGATCTCAGACTATACTATAAATTGATAGTGATCAAAACAGCATGGTACTGGCACAAAAACAGAGAGGTAGATGTATGGAATAGAATAGAGAACCAAGAGATGAACCCAGCTACTTACTGTTATTCGATCTTTGACAAGCCAATTAAAAACATTCAGTGGGGAAAAGATTCCCTATTTACAAATAGTGCTGGGAGAACTGGCTGGCAACCTGTAGAAGAATGAAATTGGACCCACACCTTTCACCTTTAACTAAGATAGACCCTCACCAGATTAGATTTAAACTTAAGACATGAAACTATAAAAGTACTAGAAGAAAGTTCAGGGAAAACTCTTGAAGGAATAAGTCTGGGCGAATATTTTATGAGGAGGACCCCCCGAGCAATTGGAGCAGCATCAAAAATACACTACTGGAACATGATCAAACTAAAAAGCTTCTGTACAGCCAAAAACACAGTTAGTAAAGCAGGCAGACAGCCCTCAGAATGGGAGAAAATATTTGCAGGTTATGTCTCTGACAAAGATTTAATAACCAGAATCCACAGAAAACTCAAACGTATTAGCAAGAAAAGAACAAGTGATCCCATCTCAGGGTGGGCAAGCAACCTGAAGAGAAACTTGTCTGAAGAAGACAGGCGCACAGCCTATAGACACATGAAAAAATGCTCATCATCCTTAATCATCAGAGAAATGCAAATCAAAACTACTTTGAGATATCATCTAACTCCAATAAGATTAATTCACATCCCAAAACCATAGATGCTGGCATGGATGTGGAGAAAGGAACACTACTACATTGCTGGTGGGAATGCAAACTAATACAGTCCTTTTGGAAAGATATCTGGAGAATACTTAGAAACCTAAAAATAGAACTGCCATTGGATCCTATAATTCCTCTACTAGGTATATATTCAGAAGACCACAAATCACATTGTAACAACGATATCTGTATCAGAATGTTTATTGTAGCCCAGTTCATAATTGCTAAGTCACGGAAAAAGCCCAAATGCCCATTGACCCATGAGTGGATTAATAAATTGTGGTATATGTATACCATGGAAAATTATGCAGCCTTAAAGAAAGATGGAAACTTTATCTCTTTCATGTTTACATGGATGGAGCTGGAAAATATTCTTCTTTTCAAAGTGTCTCAAGAATGGAAGAAAAAGTATACAATGTACTCATCTCTACTATGAAGCTAATTTATAACTCATGTGAAAGCTATAACCCAATAACAAAACAAGAATTGGGGAAATGGGCAAGGGAGGAGAGGGAAGGTGGGGATGTGTGGAGGGAGAGTAATGAGTAATTGATGGGTTCATATTTACGGTGCATCTTAGAAAGGTACAGGTGAAACTTACTAAATGTAGAATATAAATGTCTGTACACAATAACTAAGAAAATGCCATGAATGGTATGTCAACCAGTGCAATGAAAATATTTCAGATTGTATATAAAACCAACACATTGTACCCCATGATTACATTTATGTACACAACCATGATATAATTAAAAAAAAAAAAAAAAAGATCCTCCCATCTTAGCTATAGGCATGTACCACTGTACCCAACTTAAAATTACTTTTGGGGACATGGTTTTGTGTATCTTAGACAAGTAACTGATAATGGAATTGGTATATTATAGGGTAGATATATTTAATTTTGTAAGAAATCACCAAAAAATTTTCCAAATATATTGTAATATATTACAGTCTCACCAACTATGTAAGATAGTTTTAGTTGCTTCACGTTCATATTGCATTTGTTGTCATTTCTTTTAAGGTTAGTAGCCCCAGTGAGTGTGCTTCATTATGCATGTTTGTGCACACTGCTTGAGTGACAGAAACTTCTAGGAAAATAAGGCATGATTACTTTAGAATTTTGCCTGTTACCTACATGAAACTATGTACTTGCTTTGGAGGACAATGCCTTATTTTTGAGACTATAGCACCAAAGTTTAAGTTTTGGGCAGATAATTTCAGCACAACGTAAAATAACACCAGATACTGCAAGTCCTCACATTAGTTGATTAAATATAATTCCATTGAGAAAAGCAATTTCAGAGAAGAGTTTAGAAAAGCAAAGTGTGTACATTTTGATTGGTTAGATCACAGTCAATTCTCTTATTATTCAATTTAATCATATATCCAATTTTTTTAATCTCTGTTACAAACAAATCAGAGTTGATTAATTGAACTCGAGAACTAAACATATGAATACTGAATTTTTTATGATAGTATTCCTCCTTAACGTGTCAGTTTTCTTAGCTTTTTAGAGCTACCAAGTGTGAAATATATCGCCATGAATCATAAATTATGCAATTAAAAGGATGCTCAATTGGGTGAAATTTGTAAGGATTTCCAAATTGTTCCTTGTAATATAACAGTACACACTGACCACTTCTTTTTTTTTTTTTTTTTTTTTTTTTT
>CAUYRH010002209.1:0-49288 GCA_963574655.1 Perodicticus potto
TAATCTTGTATAGAATAATAGCTTCCATTATGACCAATATTCCTTCTTCCATCATCCAAATTCTTTATTTGGGTCTACTCAAGAGTTTCTTATATCATGTCTTGCTATTACTCCAGGTTGTTTATTTGTCTGAATAAGAAAGAAAGAAATTTTAAAAATCTGTACAAGTGTAGAGCTGTGGCTCATGCCTGTTCCACAGTAGTTATGGAGCCAACCACATACACTGAGGCTGGGGGGTTCTAACCCAGCCTGGGCTGGCTAAACAACAATGACAGCTGCAAAAAAATATAGCTGAGCATTGTGGTGGGTGCTTATAGTTCCAGCCACTTGGGAGACTGAGGCAAAGGAATCACTTAAGTTCAAGAGTTTGAAGTTACTGTGAGCTAATGCCACAGCACTCTACAGAGGGCAACATAGTGAGACTCTGTCTCAAAAAACAAACAAAAAACCAAAAACCCCTAAAACTATAGAGTTTTATAAGGGAACTTGAAAGGTCATTTTAACTGTTGATTCATTACATGAATGATTGCCTGATATTACTGAAAAAATTTGTGATTGTAATTTCAAATGGCAATTTCTATCAGTCTTAATTTTATTGAACAATGTAATGAGAATATATAAGGCTTTTCTCTTTTGTTTACCAACATACCTTATATATTTTTTTAATTTCATATTGCCTTTTATACATCACCTTGTAATAACACCCATGGTTGATTCTGCATTCCATTATGAGACCTTAAGAATATTGGTCCTGCTTAACTCATCTTCGTATATCACCTGTATTTGGTTCAGTACAGGGTTTCCAAACATTTGTTACACGAGCACATGAATGAAAAATTAACAAACTGAACTGATGTTATCTTAGTCCCCTTAAGATGCTATACCAAAATACTATAATCTGAGTAGTTATAAGCAACAACTTTATTTTTCACACCTCTGGAGTCTTGGAAGGCTAAGACCAAAGGGCTAGTGGATTTGTCATGTGGCAAAGACCCATTTTCTTGTTCCTACATGACACTTTCTCTCGGTCTCTTCTATGATGAAAGAGGCAAGGAGGCTCTCTGAGGCCTCATTTGTAAGGGCACTGATTCCATTTTTGAAATTTTTCTTTATGAGCTAATTATTTGCCAAATGTCCTACCTCCTAACACTGTACCACCTTGAGAGTCAGGATTTCAACATTTATCAACTTCGGGGTAATGGAAGACCAAAGAAGATACAGTAAATCATTTAATTCAGCAAATTTTTTTGAGAAGCTACTGAGAACAAAGAAGTGTTCTAAGAGATGTGTGTGCTGTGATAGGCCAGAAAGCCTTGTCCTGTCTACAGTTCTTCCTACTGATAATATTGAGATAGATATAAATCAATTTAGATATAACATGGCTTAATCCTAGACCAATTAGCCTGGCAAAAATCCAAGCATATATTTTCAGAAATTTTCTAGTAGATGAAAATGAATCAGAAATAACTTTAAGTAGTACAAACAAATATTATAAATACACACATAGATATGAAAGCAAATATAAAAGAATACTACTATCATCTCTAATTCATATAACACTTCATGGTTTATAAAATATATTTGGTAATATTACCGTATTCATTAAGAAAAACATTTTAAAATAAGTTGGATTTTTTTATACCCCTTTTATAGTCGAAAAAGTAATATACAAAAGTTTAAGGGATATCACAAAAAATACAGAAATTTGAAGTGAGAAATTTCTACAGCCTTTCTTCTCAATGTGTGGTCCTTAGATGAGTAGTATATATCTTGTTGGAAATGCAGAATCTTGCCCAGACATAATGAATCAAAATCTGCCTTTAAATGTGTTTTCAACATGTCAGATCTACTAAGTATAGAGTATAAATGTCTTAAAACAATAATTAAGTAAATGAGGCGAGGGATATATTAACCAGTATGATGTAAGCATTCCAAATTGTCTATGAAATCAGCACATTGTACTCCCTAAATGCATCAATGTATACATGATCTATCTCTTTATGATTTAATTAAAAAAATGTGTGCTAAACAAATAAAATAAATGTGTTTTAAGGTAATCCACACACAGGTATTATAATATAATATTTGAGAAGCAGAAATCTACTTCGCTTTCCCTTATATCATGCCTACTATTCTAGTAATAAATTGGGGGTAAAATGAAAACCTGCACACAAAGCCAAATGGAGCAGAAGTCATGACAACGATTTGTGTGTTTATTTTGGAAAGAAAGATGATTCCGGGTAGAATTAGAGTCTTCAAAACAAGTGACAAATAATAGCGCAGGGAATTTGGTCCTTTTTTTATATTAAATCACAACTGTGTACATTAATGCAATCATGGGGTTTTTATATACAAATTTGAAATATTTTCATCAAACTGGTTAACATAGCCTTCATGGCATTTTCTTAGTTATGGGATTAAGACATTTATATTCCACATTTAGTAAGTTTCACCTTACTAAACACATATTTTTCATGTGTTAACATCTTCTGCAGTTTCTTTCCTCAGGGTTTCATAGTTTTCTCTGTAGAGGTCCTCTACATCCTTGTCAGATGTTTTTCTCCACATATTTTCTTCCTTTACATGTTAGACATTCTAATATTAATATAATCTTTTTAACATTCAATATACTCATTGTAAATATGACCATAATGTTGAATAAATATGATTCTCTTCCTTCAATCTGCCATAAATAAGAAAAATAATTTATATTTCTGAGAATTCTATTTATATCTAGAAGGCATTAGCATTGTGTTTCCCTAAGAGTACAGCAGGAAAATGTGTGATTCTTTTATTAGAGATTTCTATTAATAGTCTTCCAGGGGTATTAACACTATTTCTTGTCAGAGAGGAGAAGGCCAAGGAATCTAAAATAGCTCTGTCTTTCCCTACCCTTAAGCTTATCCAGAACATTTTTCCTTTTTTTAGGAAGTGTGGTCCTGCAGTACTGTCTGGTTGTAGTCGGCAATCATTCTTTCTATCCGTAGCCAAGTCTTCCATGCCTTTTCTTGGGTGAAAGAACCTTTATGATTTTGTGAGTCTCCAAAGGAAAAATTGGTCTGGGACCTAGCTGGGACTATTGGTCAGAGTGCTTGGCCACTGCTTCCTATTCTTCTTACATTACTGTAACTTGCTTCCTCCAGTTTTCAGTCATTTTCTGTCCCCAATCACAGCCTTTAGCAGTTCCTGATGTCAGCTCATATTCCCTTATTATGACCTTTGGTTGCTTTTGGGACCCTCTTTGATGCCTCTTTGATCACATGTTGAACAGTCAAGTACTTCTTTGTACACCAGAATCTCTCAACTTACAGGGAAGTGAGGCTCAAAAATGTGGTCTACTATCAGTGGTGGAAAGGACACAAATGTTTCTTTCCCATCACTCCCCACTTATCTCCCTACCATATTCTGCCCTCAATTCTACTGTTCTGTTTTTAGGAATCCAAATCTCTCTCCCCAAACCACCCTTCCCTTCACCTGTGTGGACAGCCCTCATCTCTGTTTCATTTGTGTTTTGACTTCATTTTATCCTCCTTCAGATGGTCCCTTTCATGCAGCCAAAGAAGATGGCTGTTAGCAGCTCTAGTTTATAGTATCCTTGGAGATCTTGATCTGAGAAGAAGAGAGTTTTGCTTTCTCCCAATGTCCTGGTATCACATAGGGACAACAGGGGAGGCCCTGATTGGTCATTCATATATTAATCTATCACTGAACCAATAAGCAGGGAGACATGCTGTTCTTGCTGAATGAATGTGGATATTGAGTTCACACCTGTGAATAAGGAGTGAGAGTAGGATTAAGCCCACATGAACCATACAAAAAAGGAAGAATTTCCCAAGGGAAAATGCCTCTTAGGCAAAAATCTAAGCAGAATAATAACAGAAACAAACACATTCCTACTCATAGGGAAAATTAGTATTTCATGGAATCTAACATTTAAAAATAAAAAGATGTCATTTGTCTTTTGCATAACTTGATGGGAATAACTCTTTATAGTAAGATCCATCATTATGAACACGTTGAAATCTCTTGATGTTTGCTGAGATATTATAAAAAATTCACAAAGTGTCCTCTTGTTTTTAAGGATGTAAGCTAATTCTGAAATTGGCCTTTTGTTTTCAAGGATAGAAGCTAACAGCTAGAAAGGTGTTTCCTGATAGGGTCTTCAGTGTCCTTCTTAAATTTTATTTTATAAATTTTATTCTATAAATTCTATAAATTTTATTTTATATAAATTATTCTATAAATTTTATTGTATATTTGTATTTTATAAATTTACTGCATATATATAAAGATGACTAACAATTACCATATACATTTCTTTTCTCTACATTAATATTAAAAGTACTTGTTTCCTTGAATAACTTAAACATTATTACCTACAATACAAGATTAAATTGTACATCTTTGAAGACATATTTTCTAAAGTTGAGACCAATCCTTGTATAAATTCTCAAAAATTTGAAATTTTATGGAAGCAAATTAAGCACTTCTCTCTATGGAAATGGCTAAAAGCAATTCATTTTCTTCTCCTATTAGGGTCTTTCCAGAGAAATGTTAGTGGAGTGTTGGGGGGAGATTTTGAAAAGATCCAGAATGAAATTACATGTTAATTATAAAGAGTTCAACCTTAATCTGCAAGATTTTCTGGTGTTTCTTTTTTTTTCCCCCCAGGGCTCCTTCCTTTAGGTCATTCGTCAAGCAACAAATATATTTTGAGCACTAATCATGCACTGAGTGTGGGCATAGTAGCTGAGAACCCAACTAAAAATGTGAGATCCCTGACTTCAAGGAACTGAGTCCAGGCTGGGGAGCAGAGGAGTAAGCGTGGAGCCAAACAGAGTGTGAGGGACCAGGCAAGGCACACAAGGGCTGTAGAGATTCATGGGAGAGGCTGCTGGGGCAACTTAGAGGATCAGAAATGGGCTGGGAGAGTGATTAGAAGAGCTGCTGGGGGCCTAAATTGGACTGTGAAGGATAAATATAGGCAGAAGGTGATGAGGGGAGAGGGAGAGAAAAGTTTTCAAAGGAGAAGAAGCAGTGTGTATTGGGTCACCATCACCTAGAGCAGTGATTTGCAACCCATGCCACAAAAGGTTTCAAAGATAATTAATTATTTTCAAAAGAAGTTCAAAACATAGTAAGTGTACATATATTTTTATCAACATAATTTAAGTGTGGCATGGAAGTTTAAGTATAGATTTAAGATTTAACTATAGATTTAACCCAAGGCTTAAACTGTGGGCCTTCCATTTAGGTGGTGCACTCCATGTTTTTTCCTTGTGCATAAGCTATAAATCATGCTTCTACCATTTGCAATGGAAGTGGTCTCTACTAATATATAGTACATCTCAAAACAGCAGCAAACTGAGATGTAGGAGAAACAGTAAAATTGAAATTTGCTGGTCAGTACAATTACTCATGATCAAATGTTCATATTTCAAAACAAATTTCAGTTTTATTAATATGACTCTTCAAATAACTATGAAACTCTTGCCCCAGAGAAGTGAAAACTCACAAATATCCATTCTTTTTGTTACTAATTCCAAGTTACAAAAAATATATTTACAGATAATGACTCTGATTTTAGGAGAAAGAGAAAATTTGGCTCTATTCTTTTTCCTCTAAATATTTCCTACCCCAAATTCACAAAAGTAATAAATGAATCTTTCCTTTTTCTTTCTATTGATTCCAAAATAGCCTGTTCCCTCAAAATGAGTATCCTACTTACTATCTTGAACAATGAAATTTTTTTTCCTTGAGGCCATGGTGTTTTATTACAGTGATTTTCAACCACAGTGAGATTAGATATGTCACACAAAAAAATTAAAGATCATTAATTGAATTATTTTCAAAAGAAGTTCAAAACACAGTAAGTATATTCTTTGTATAACTCTTTCTTCTAGATCAACATAATTTTTAAGTGTACTGTGAAAGTTTAACTGTAGGTTGAAGTGTGCTGTGAGATTAAAAAGTTGAAAAACACTATTTTATTAGGTCAAGATATGTCAAGAGACATGTGAGCTATATATGCTTTGTGAAGCCTGAGCTCAAAACTAAAGTAAGTTAAATATAATTCACACAGCAGTTAATGTGTTAAAATTATCAGCAGCCTTTAGATCCAAAGCGAAACTGAAAATTCTCAGGAGTAGACAATGGTGCTGCAAAAAGGACTTGCTCCCAACTGCCTTAGCTATCCAGGAGCTTGAGGTAACCATGTGACACTGCTGTGGCCAATGAAATCGGTTTGCTCTGGAGTTGTTCTGGAAACAGTTGCAATCCTGATTGAAAAAAAGAGACATGTTCTGTTATGCTCCTTTCCATTTCTTCCTTCTTTTTGACGTGCATTTGGAATCTAAACTGCAATCACCATATTCCAATTGTGAGTGCTGGACAGGAGGATGAAAGCCAAATTGCTAAGAACTATAGAATGCAAAGATGGAAAATATGAGTCCCTGATGTTATCACTGAGTGGTTGAACCAATGTACAAGCTAGTTGGGTCCATATTTCTTGAAATGTAGCAAAAATACTACTACTATTTGTTGAAGGTACTGTTAGTCAAGTTTCTCTAATTTGCAACCAAACCAAATATGTAATAACATTCACATATGTTTTTTAGGTCTCCTCTGCCTAGAAAACTGAGAAGATACCTCCTTACTGCATACTGAATGTTATCATTTCTGCAGGTCACTGATACCAGCTGGGCAGGGCCTCTGTGTCCACAGGGCACCACTGTCTCCTCTGAGCCTACTATTACTTTCCCTGGATATCAATCAGTTAGTGTGACATCCCTGATGATGTTCTTGTTGCTCTGCTGTTCAAAGCAGAGAGCAAGAGAGCACCTACAGTAATGAGAAGTCATCAGTATGTTCAAGGTGCAGGGTGGGTTTGGACTGGGATCGGTGGACAAAAGCAAGTGAGGCCTACACAGCAGTGATTCCCGTAAAAACAGAAATCCAGTTGACAGAAATAGCTCAGGCCTGAACTGGGATGTGATAATATCTTGTTCCCCTTCTAGCCAAAAATATTTAAATATTTATTCAACATTTACTTAGTAGAGATAAAGAGAATCTGATTCCCTACTAAAAAATTTTATACCCTAACTACGTAACATACTAAACTCATACCTGATAACTTAAGCAGACTTATTCTTCTGAAGATGAAAAAATGAGACATTTTCTCTATTTGTGTTGTCTTAATTTTCTCTTTGGTTTTTATTGTTGTTGTCAATTTCTGAACCAGAATACCTTTTTTGAACTATATGAAGGGAGTTAACATTTGTATAATAAACTACAAGGGATTCCAAAAGTCACCATACACAGAGAAAATGGGAAATGGTAGCTAAATGTACCTTTACTTACGAATATTCATACAAAATTTTACAAAATATTCTTTACATGTTGGCCACCTCTTTGTAAAATTTTGTAAATAAAGGTACATTTAACTACGATTTTCCCTGAGACTTTGGGGACACTCAGCATACATATCCCATGTTCACTTTAAATAGCCGTGGGTCATACATTCTTTTATTTTGGAGATTTCAGCCCTGATTGCTGACTTCAGACTACTCAGGATATTCAATAGAATAGACAGGCTCCACCAGGCAGAGTTGTTTTTATTTCCTCTTGGCAGAGCCATAACAGTTTGCACAGTGCTCATCAAGGACAGGTGGGAAGCTGAGTTTACTAGTACCTGTTTTTGATTTATTCTGTGGCTGCTTTAGCACTTTTTAATTATCGAGACTCTTGGCAGTTGTCTGTTTGGTGTGCCCCTTAATATAGTTCTAAGTAAGTCAAAGTTGTAGGAGGAATGCAGAGGGAAAAGAAAGAGGGTATCTACAATGCCCAGAGGGAACTCGCACGGTCAACTGGGCGCTCAGCTCTCTTCATGTGGGTGTTTCTGCCCGGGGCCTGAGAGGAATGAGCAAAACTCCCCACAGAATATATCATGGCACCACAGGACATAGCCTGCCAGGAGCTTGTTACAAAAATTCAGAATCTTCAATTGATGACAACAAAATAATACATTTGCCTCCCCTCTGTATTCTGCTTCATTGAAAAAAATTAGATTAAACATATTTATTGGGACTCTATCCTATATTAAGCATTGTTATAAATGCCATAGATGATATAACACATGTATCTCAGAGTTAGCAAATGAATCACCATGGGATTGAAATTAAAAGTGAATATGGCAAGAATTGAATGACAACAAAATGCTGCTGATGGCAAAACAAAACTGAAAGTCATCACCCTCGAGTTACATATGTACATGATTCTTTATGTTTAATATCAGTGATGCCATTCTGTGTGCTGACTGTGTTATTTTAAACTTAGCAATATAACGCTGTAACAGCAAGATGAATAAAAAGCATTTAGGTTCACTCAATACTCTAGAAGTAAAAAATAATGTATACTATTTTAAGAAGTGAATTGCCAGCAACTTTCTACAACTCATCTAATATTCAGCACACAAGACCACATTTGTTAGACCTCAGGAACTGTTGTAACTTGAGGGAAAGCAAAATCAAAGATATACATTTTTAAACTTCAGCAAAAAAATCTGAGAAGTGTTAGTTTATTACTAAAATTTGGAACCATCATTTTAAAAATGTATTTTCACCAAACTAGTTTTGACCCTATTGGGTCAGTGAGAGAGAAATGATGGTTCTATTGTAAGTAAAGTTGTTAAAAAGAATAATTTCTTCAGGACCATGGACAGGAATTGCTGTCACATGTAAATGAGAATGATTGCCTTGTGAGAATGATTGGGTCTTTGAATTGTCATCAAGGAATACTTTTTGTAATATTGTATATCATTGCTTCACAAGAAAGGCCTCATGTTTTCTTAGCAAAAAAAACCAAACAACTAATAGTAATAATATCCTTAGGAAGGGATCTAGAAACGAACTTCCTGCACTGGACAAAGGAATAAGTTATTTAAGCTCCATGAGTCATACATATGCAGATTACTGATTAACATACAACACAGGAATGGATAATATTCACTTTGCAGACTAGCCGAGTTTAAGATCAGATACAAAATTATGTAGAGAATCTTACTTTTGCATTTTCCTTAAAACTAAAATTTATTTCCTTTTGCAGGGCAAAATGAAACCAAGAGTCCATGACAATGTCACATGCACCATCATGTTTGTCAATAATAAAGATCTAGGGAGAGATAAATTCTTACTTAGCAATTCACACATATTTTGGAGTCAAATTACTTTTCTTCCATTCTTTCACAGCTTTGAAAGATTTCTTTAGGTATCTCACAAGTTCGCCCTGTCTTGTTCCCCAGCCTCTTTATATAATCTCCTTACTTGTATCTGTTATCACTGCACTCAAGGATCCCTGAAATTGTTGCATGTATTTTTCTTCTTTTTTCAATTTGTAGCTACATTGTTTACAAATACATACCTAGGTAGTTTAGGTAACTTAGCTGTTTTAAAAAATAAATCCCAAACTTTCAGTGGTTTAACACAGTATAAGGCTATTCTGTGTCCTTCATTATGAATGTTCCAGGCTGGAGGGCAGCCTTCTACAAGATGATCCAAGGACTCAGGCTAGTTCCATTACAAAAGCCCATTGTCCCCCCCAGATGCAGAAGGTACAGTTTGCTTCTTGAAAGCTTTGCCTGGAGGTGTCACAGCACACCTAGTCCCTTTCCATTGACAATAGTTTTTCTTATGATAACATCTTTACTCCACTCTATGCAAAGGTAGAGGCCATGAGTTTCCACTAAGGAAGAGGGAGCACCAATTTTTATTGAACAGCTAGATGTTTCTCCAGCCTATTTGCAATATAATTTGACACTTTGTCAGGAGGTAGCGCCATTGTCAATGATGGGATCCAAACTCAAAAGTCTGAGCCTAAGTTATATCAAATTAATTTGAGGTGCGGAAATATGTTAAATTTTCTTTAGCTTTCCCTACTTCAGTAAATCAATAAATTTGAGAAAATAAATATGTCTGTATTAAGAAAAGTATTAATTCATTTATAAAATAAATATGTATTTAATACCTATTATGTGTTAAGCATTAGATGTCCTAAGTTGGAGACAATAGGAAATATAAAATTCTATCCATGCCCTTTAATTGCTTTTAGGAAAGTAAGCAGAGTCTGGGATTTTTCATGGGGTGGGGGGCAGGAGGAATAGGGCACATTTTTCCTTATAAGCTGGTGGAAGGCAAACATTTGACTATAACTGGCTCCAAATTTTTATCTACTCTATATAAGCTTCATCACTTAAATATGGGTACAAGTTCTAGAGCAAATTTATGAACCTTGTGCAGATTTTAAAAAATAGTGCACATTTTCCTCTGTATCAGATCCTTCATTTAATATTATTTGTTATTGCTACCTCTTAATTGAGCCAGAGCTAGAAATTAGGTATGGATGGCAGGTCAAGCTAGCCCATCTGCAGTTCTCTTGCCTGTATATTTCCATCAGCTTACTAAGGCATTCACATAAAGGCTCCCAGAATAGAGGAACTGACGAAATCCAATTTGCCAAGAAGGAGTGCATTTCCCATCAAAAGGAAGGTGATTTGTGTATATTTTGCTCAACTAAGAGTGGGACCTAGAAGTTGGAAGAAAGTATCGGTTCTGACTTAGGCATGATGGTCAGTACTTGAACATGATATGACTCAAATTCCCAAATGGCATGTGAACCTTGGGGAGACGGTGGGATCTGTGTGTACCATCTCACTCATCTCAAATACTGTAACATGAGCCTCTGCAGCAGACCCCCATGTGGCCCTGCTGAGGCACAGGCCTATCTGTCTGTGCTAAGTGCCTGGGCTGCCTGCATATGCTGGAATAACTGGCAGTCACTAGCAAAGTGAGGAGTCTTCCTCTTTGTGTTTAATATTCACTTGGCAGAGTTGTCTCGAAGACTATATGTGTACTAGTTATTTCTTGGTCTTGGCATAAATATTTACTCGAGATACAGCATCAAGTGCCCTAGATGTGGAGTCAGACCAATGTGCAAATCCCGTCTTCACCTCCTCTTTATGTGACCTTTGTCTTCCTGAGCCTGACTTTTCTCATGTTTAAGTAGGTATAACAATAACACTTCCCTGACACGTGTCTTTTAAAGGAAATATTCTTTGTGAATGTGTATGATGGAGGCTACAATATTATAATAATTAATAATTTGAATGAATTCTCTCTCTTTTGCCATTGATAATTTGTAAAGACAAATAAGAACAACAATTTTATGAAAACAAAGACTCCTCTGAAATACTCATTCCTCCAAGATATTAGTCTAATGTATTCCAGATGGCTAAGTCATTTTCTTTCCACTATAAACTTCACAATAGGAGATAATAGGATTAAGAGAGAAGCATAAGCCATCAGAGAAAGAGAAAGCAAAGAAACAGTCCTGGTGTGGACATTTCCAGGTGAACCATATTAAAGAGATGGTCCAATCAGTGTGAACTTTGTAGAAAATGTTAAATGACCCTTGAAGTGACAGATCATACATTTTGATTCAGTGTGGTAGGAAATATCTACTTTTAAATGAAATGATTTAAGGATCTATTTTCAATTTGAGACAAACCCATAATTCACAGGGGTTCATCATAAAATATTACTGCGCAGAATCTTGTTTGCAGCTAATATAGGAAATTGGAGACATTTTTCAAGAACACTTCATATTAAATTTTAACTTCTTTTCTGAAAGCACAGAATACAACAGAATTTTCTGACTGCACTAATGGCATGAATTTGGATGTCACCTTCAAATTTGTAGTTAATTATTTTAAAACAGAATATGTGTTTTGATAAGTCAAACATTTAGCTTAAACCGGAGACAAATTCCTATAATAAAAAAATTCTATTTCAGTATTAACAGAATAAATGACATCCTAATGACTTAAAGCAATTATTATAATACAGCTCACCTTTTGTCATACCTGAGCTTAATCTTATTTCAGCTGAGAGCCCATAGTTTTTGTTGATTTATAGACATTACTAATGATATTGAAATAATATGAGAGTTTTATATCTGGTTTTGACAAAAGTTACATCTTAATCAAGGAACCAGTTAAAAGAATACGAATGAATTATCACAAGCCAACACCACAGCTAGGAAAACACTTCAAAATGATTTTTCTAATGATGATGATTATTAATATCATTTTACGGGGTCAAGCCAGATTCTCTTATTTTATTGTTTTAATTTCCAAGTGAACAAATCCATTTTTTGACAGCTTATTCTCCATTTCATTTACATGACACTGCAGATATTTTAAAAATAATTTTTTTTAAATGGGACATAAGAAATTATTCCTGAAATGCTCTAGTGAGCTATACAATGGGCTAAACTGGAGTAAAAAGGGAAAGGAGAAAAATGAAAATTAATTTCAAACCCATTCTTCCACACACAGCACCAGTTTATACTAAGAATAAGAAATTTAGTAGTGTTCACAAGCAATCAAGAATATACCATATGTCATCAAACTGAAAAATCGTGTTTCTACTATTTCTGCTAATGATCTCACATTTCTCCCCCAGTATCACTGTCCCTTATCTACTTCAATTACTCATTGTATCCACACCATTACCACAACCTCCCACCACGGAGATGACCTCTGTCTTCTCTCACTGTCCTCCCACCCCCACCATCTGCTTGTATTCCCACCTCAAATCAGACCCCAGATGGCTTCTTCTGCCTACTCAAGGTCTCCATACCAAGACATTGTCCAGCCTTCCTAATTTAAAACTCTAAAATTAATAATCTATCTTAGCCTTATTATAAATAAAGCTGTGATTAGATTTGATTAAATTGCGTATGAGTGCAAGTAACATATTGAATTCATCCTGCACAGTCCCTGCAAAACAGTAGGCATCAATGAATTGTGACTGCTTCTGATTTAGCTAACTATGTTGTCATTATTATTAATATTATTTTTCCCACTGCCTGGAGTGCTTCCTTGAGTTGTAGCCTTCTTTAAAATTCCCCCAATTCCCATGACCAACTCACTTCCTTATTGTCCACAACACAATATTGAAATCTCTCTTATAAATCATGTACTCATAGCAGTGTTTTTCTTTTTCTTTTATTGTCTGTCTTTACACCATTATGATAAATTTCTGGAAATTAGAAACCATGTTTCTACCTTAGCATTCCTCCCACCTTCTACAATAATCTTTTATATGTAGAAAGTACTCAACAGTGTTTTTTTATTTTTTTTGTATTGAAGATATGGTGCTGGAAAACCAATATGAGTTATATAATTGCAGGTTCATTCTACAAAGCATGACTATGGTGACCAAATAATGTTTCATTTCAAACAGGGACACTCTGAGAGTAAGAGAAGATATTATTATAATTACATGGTGACAACACTGGAATGTGTGGTCATCTAGATAGGAGAAAACTCCGTGAAAACAAAGGTGAATGTTGCAAAGAGTATCCTAATTGCACTGCCTCCTTATTTTTTGTCATGATTAAAGCAATCCTGTTAGAGGTTGGGCGTGATCAGGCTTCAAAAATATAGTGAACACTAAAAGAAGCAGTTAGAGCCAGTGCCACAGCTCGAAAGTTCTTGGAATTGGCTTATAGCTCCCTTCTTATGAGTGCCTGGGATGGAAAGGAAGAGCAGAATTTTAAACTTTGCCTGCCTTGTTGAACAGGAGGGTAATGAAGGACTGGACTGCCCCAGGGAACAGAAGTGGGCTTCCTCTGGAGAATAAAACCTTAGCCTTCATTCTCTGCTTTCTCATTCTAGAGCTTCTCAAGCTGTGGCCCTCATGGCTGTGTGCCCCTTTCTGTTTCTACCCTCCCCTCTTATCTTTTAATGCTTTGTGCTCAATTTTAAAAGGTTTTCGTTTACTCTCTGTACAACATAAGTGACCATGTCCTCAGCCCCAGTTGTCCTGCACACAGAGTATGAAAGAAGGGCATTGTCCAAAGAGAATGGTGGTCCTGCACGCAGAGAGTGCAAGAAGGGCATTCTCCAAAGAGTGATGTGGTACCCTTTGGTGGACATAGCTCTGTGGTGTGTTGGGCTGGCGGTTCAATAAGTCAAAGGCTCTGTGAGGTCTACATTGAATTCAGAAGACTCTGATGAAGTAGGAAGCATGCTTTCTGTGCAGCTCTCCCAGAGATAAGACCTCCACTGAAGGGTGTAGTGCTGCCCTTTACCCTCGCTGGGTGAGCAGCCGGTCAGTCAGTGTCCAGCAAAAACAGAGAGTGACCGGTCACACGTGGTTCCAGGAAGACCCAGTAGTGTAGTGAACAGGAAATTCTGAGACCTAGGAGCCTAGGACTGAATCTAAGCCAGCCTCCAAGGAGCTATGTTACTTTGAAAAAGTCGTGTAATAACCCTGTGTCCTAAGTTATAGAAGACAGTAAAAATCACTGAATACTTGGTAAGGACAGTATGAGGGCAGACGCAGTATAGCTTGTAAACTGTAAGTCACGTCTAATGTCCTGTCCCTAATTGCTAAGGTATGCTACTTTATCCCTACACATTACACTCTGAAATCTTTGAAATATAATTGTTTCTTTTAAGTACTATTCTGAGTACAGTTAAGCTGTTTCTTTCCATGACTGCCATTTTTTGGCCACATTATCTTAAGACAAGTATTATTATTTAATGAAAAACAAGTCAATGGATTCTGCTTTTCAAATTACGAAAATAAGCTTGAGATGATACAGCTTTTGACAGCCGTAATGCTTGGGAGCCAAGCTGTCTAATTTGGAATGCAAGAACACTCAGCTACGTAGGATTTAATTAATTCTGGAAAACCTGTGCATCGTTTTGAAACACTATCTTAATGTATCTAATTTCATTGATAGTTTTAGGGAAAAAATAACAGACTTTTGATCCAGTTTTTCTCCTCTAGTCAAATGCTCTATGGGCTCCTAAAAGACAATTAACATCTCTAGATTTTAGTTTCACTTTCAAATCACTTGAAGTAGATAATATCAAAAGTCCCTTCTCATTCTGAAATCCAGACAATTTCACAGCCATCATAATTTTGAAACCAATTTTTAAATTTTTTTTTTTTAAACTAATACATGCCTGTTGAAATTAATTTACACAGCATGAAGCAAATGACAGCCAGTGAGGGTGTTTATAAAATGAAACTGTCAAAATGAAAGGGTGACTTTTTGGAAAAAGAGTATTAAAGTGCAACTGACTTTGAAACAACCTACGAGGCATGGCTCACAAATTCTACCCAATGCAATGTTCTTGAGACTATGTGCTTAGTATGCAAATTAAAATCATCATTAAAAGACCAGTGCCCATGCAGTGGCTCTATGATTAATGATTTCCACAGCCAAAGGGGAAGTCTTAGTTAATTAGCCCGCCTGATCTTTTGCTCTATCTTTTTGCTCTTTTGCCTCCTGAGGTAGAGCTGGGTGCAGAGGTGTTTCCCTCGGGAGTAGGGGGGGATCCTCAGTTGCAGGCACCAAACTATCAGGCTGACCTTGATGATCTGAACTCATCTACCACCTCACTACATCCTTTTTACCTGATGGAAGCTCATTCCTTGAAAAACAAGATGAGAACAGTTTTAGTAAGAGAAACAGAGTTGTTAGATAGCTATATTTGATCCCTGATGGAAATCAAAGTAAGATATTGTGGACATAAACATACTTAGCAAAAGATAAGGAAAAACTAATGCAAATTCCGTAATAGTTTTTGTTTAAAAGGACAAAGACTTTGTACTTTCTTATCCACATCCCGCTCTCTGCTTTAGCCTCAGGGTCCCTGTATTTACAGGTGTGTACTAGACAAAGCAATCTGTTGGCTTTCCCACAGATTCTTCTATAACGTTAGCAAACTAAGTACCTTTCCGAGACTCAGTTTCTTTGAATGCAAAAATGTTTATAGCTTTAAAAACTTCTCAACTCAGTAACTCCAGAACTCTGTATATTTTACTGAAAAAGGAAGCCAGAAAGAATATTCACAGTCTCGAGGTCAGGGCAGTTATAAGAAAGATATTAGTAAGGTAAAAAAAATTTAAGAAGTCAAAGCAGGGACGGTTAGGGGGTGGAGTCTCAGTCAAATAGTCTGTAACAAGTCAGCAAGACATGGAGGCCCGTGGTGTCTGAGCTATTTGCACTTTCTCCTGGACACTGCTGTTTCTACCCTAGACACTGGATTATTCAAATAAGTCAGTTATGACAGTTTTAACTCATTCTCATATTACTCCAGTCATCTTTTCCATGTCTACTTTCCACACTCTCATGCAAAAAATATTTAATCACCCCATGATTGCACTAATGTACACAGCTACAATTTAATTAAAAATATATATATATATTTAATCACTTGGACTGATAACAGTAAAAAAAATGTGGTCTTCAACCCTTCACCTGCCGTGTTAAACCTCATGACATCTCTCCCTCACACCTCCCTCTAAGCAAATATCTTCCCCGTAACCTTACAGAAAATAATAGAGATTTTAAAGCAGGATCTCTTTGATATTTCCCTTCTCATTAAATCTTTTCTCCCAGCATATAAGCACAGTTGTTTTCCTTTCTTAAAAACTGGTCCTGGATCCTCCTGTGGTTATTCCCATGCTCCTGAGAGTTGGCTGCTCTTTCTTCATTTCCCTCTATTTCGCCATCAGTTTCTGTCTGGGTTTGGGTTCCCTCCTAATCAGAGTCTGGGGAAAGAATTCACGTGCAAGTAACTTACTTGGAAGATGATCCCAAGAAACACATTAGGCTTAGAAAAGGTCAGATAAGAAGGAGAAGGCTAATACAGGGTGTTTAGTGAAACAATCACTCAGATGCTGATAATCTTTAAATATATACTTACAAGTCACATTCCAAGTTTTAAATCCATGTTTATAAATCTAGTAAATGCTCCTAACTGAATGTCTATGGCAACTCAAACCCAACATCTACAAATATTGGTATCATGGATTCAAGGTCTAGTTTTCCTAATTCCTAATGTGGCATTGAGCAAGTTACTTAACCTCTTGAATCCCCATGTCACACTTCCCTGAAAACAGGGAAAAGAGCAGTCTCATTGATTTAAGTTTGAGGACTGAATGAGGCTGTTTGTGGCAAGCACTAAGCACAGTGCCTGGTATACAGCGTAAATACTGCAGCAAGTACAGCAAGTGATCAGAAATCATCACCTGCCATTATTAACAAATAAAGACTTTCTCCACCAAGTAACTTCTTATCATACATGCCCTATCTTTGTTATTGGCATTGCCGTTGACCCACTTGCATTGAAATTTTCAAATTATCCCAGAGTCTCTCTCACTCTAAACATCAGGTGCCATATTCTGCCACTACTCCCACATATTTCTTCAATTGTCATTTTTCTTCATCCTCCTTTCTTGCCTTAATGCCAGCCTTTATCACTTCTTGCTTAGATTAGAATTCTGTAGGGTATTTTTGTTGTTGTTATTGTTGAGGATACATTGAGGGTACAAGAAACCAGATTGCACTGATTGCATTTGTTAGGTAAAGTCCCTCTTATACTTGTATCTTTCCCCCAAAAGGTGTGTCATACACTGAGACCCCTTCCCTCCTCCTCCCCCACCTCTCTTCTTCCTTCTCCCACCCCTCCCTTCTTCCCACTCTCTGCTCTACCTTACCTTTCCCCCACCTCCTTCTTCTCTCTCTCTCTGCTCTCCCCTTCCCCTACTCCCCACTATGTACTAAGTCATTAATTGTCCTCATATGAGTATTGAGCACATAGGATTCATGCTCCTCCATTCTTGCGATGCTTTACTAAGGATAATGTGTTCCACTTCTATCTATGTTAATACAAAGGCTGTAAAGTCTCCATCTTTTTTTAATGGCTGAATAGTATTCCATGGTATACATATACCACAGCTTGTTAATCCATTCCTGGGTTGGTGGGCATTTAGGCTGTTCCCACATTTTGGCAATTGTAAATTGAGCTGCGATAAACAGTCTAGTGCAAGTGTCCTTATGATAAAAGGTTTTTTTTTTTCCTTCTGGACAGATGCCCAGTAATGGGATTTTCAGGATCAAAAGGGAGGTCTAGGATTTTGTCGAGAATTTTTGCATCTATATTCATGAGTGAAATTGGTCTGAAGTTCTTCTTCTTAGTTGGGTCTTTTCCTGGTTTCTGTATCAGGGTGATGTTTGCTTCATAGAATGTGCTGGGGAAGATTCCTTCCTCCTCAATTTTTTGGAATAATTTCTGCAGTACGGGAAGAAGCTCTTCCTTGAAGGTTTGATAGAATTCTGGTGTGAAGCCATCAGGACCAAGGCATTTTTTTGTTGGGAGATTTTTTATTGTTTCTTTGATCTCAGTGCTTGAAATTGGTCTGTTCAGGAGATCTATTTCTTCCTGACTAAGTCTAGTGAGAGGTTGTGATTCCAAATATTGATTAAAGTCCTTTACATTGTCCAATTTCTGGGCATAGAGTTTCTGGTAGCATTCAGATGTGATCTCTTATATCTCTGTGGCATCAGTTGTTATTTCCCCTTTATCATTTCTGATTGAGATTATTAGAGATTTTCCTTTTCTATTTCTAGTTAGTCTGGCCAAAAGTTTATCTATTATCTACTATTTAATTTATTTTTTCAAAAACCCAACTCCTTGTTTCATTAATTTTGTGAATCATTCTTTTGTTTTTAATTTCATTAATCTCTGATTTGATTCCAGATATTTCTTTTCTTCTGCTGGATTGAGGCTTAGATTGTTCTTCTTTTTCCAATTCCATAAGATGGCTTGTGAGTTTATTGATGCACTCTCTTTCTGTTTTTCGGATGTAGGCATCTAAAGCAATAAATTTTCCTCTCAGGACTGCTTTTGCTGTATCCCACAGGTTTTAGCAGCTTGTGTCTTCATTGTTATCCTCAAGGAAGTTAATGATTTCCTGTTTTATTTCTTCCTGGACCCAAATGTCATTCAGCATAAGGTTGTTTAATTTCCACGCCTTTGTGCGAGGTTGAATGTTTTCGTTAGAGCTGAGTTCCACCTTTGGTACCTTGTGGTCTGAGAAGATGCAAGGTAAAATTTCAATTCTTTTGATTCTGTTGAGGTTTTTTTTGTGTCCTAGGATATGATCAATTTTTGGAGAATGTTTCATGGGGCAATGAGAAGAATGTATATTGCTTTGGATGGAGTGTTCTATATACATCTGTCAAGCACAGTTGTTCTAGGGTCTCACTTAAGTTCCTCATATCATTGTTTAATTTCAGTTTAGAGGATCTGTCCAGCTCTGTAAGAGGAGTGTTAAAGTCCCTTCTTATTATGGTCTTATAGGGTATCATATTTTTCAGACTAAGGTCTGTTTCAAGAATCTGGGAGCATTTAAGTTGGGTACATAAATATTTAGAGTTGAAATGTCTTCTTGTTCTATTTTTCCCTTGACCAATATGAAGTGACCATCTTTGTCTTTTTCGACTTTAGTTGCTTTAAATCCACATGTATCTGAAAATAAGAATTCTTCTGTATTCCATTTTCCCTGAAAAATCATCTTCTAACTCTTAACTCTGAGTTTTGAAGCTAGGTGTGTTTCCTGCAGACAGCAGATAGATGGCTTGTGTTTTTTAAATTCAATCAGTCAGTCTATGCCTCTTTAGTGGGGAATTCAAACTGTTAACAGTTTTTGAGATAATTGATAAGTGTGGTAACATTCTATTCATCTTATTTTGTGTAAGTCCATTGCTTAGCTTTATTTTTGCATCTTTGTGGAAGCTAGGTTCTGTCCTTTAATTTCTGGGTGCTTACTTTGCTGGTAGTCCATTGTGATGGTCAGTGTGTAGAACAGGTTGAAGTATTTCCTGTAGAGCTGGTCTTGTTGCAGCAAATTTCCTCAATGTTTACATATCAGTAAAAGATTTGATTTCTCCATCAATTTTAAAGCTTAGCTTAGCAGGATACTGAATTCTGTTCTGTTTAAGTAGATTAAAGGTAGATGACCATTGTCTTCTGGCTTGAAAAGTTTCATTAGAGAATTCTGCATCACCCTGATGGATTTGCCTCTGTAGGTCAATCAGCACTTATTCCAGGCGGCTTGCAAAATCTTTTCTTTTGTTTTGACTTTGGACAGGTTCAATACATAGTGACTTGGAGAAGCTCTATTTGAATTGAGGTGACCTGTGTTCTGATATCCCTCTGAAATGAGTGTGTCAGAATATCTGGTGATATTCGGGAAATTTTCATTTATAATATTCTCTAATATGGCTTTCATTCCTCTGCAGCAGTCTTCTTCCCCTTCTGGGAAACCTATAACTTGTATGTTTGAATGCTTCATAAAGTCCCATAATTCTGTCAGTGAAAGTTTTGCTTTCTCGCTCTTCTTGTCTGCCTCTTTAACTATCTGAGTTATCTCAAGAGCTTTGTCCTCTACCTCTGAGATTCTTTCTTCAGCATTGTCTAATCTGGTCTTAATCTAATATTAAGTTCCCTAATTGACTGCTTCAATTCCTTCAGTTTTGCCATATCCTTTCTATATTCCTCATATTGTTCATCTCTTATTTGATTCTGTTTTTGAATTTCCTTTTGGTTATTTTCCACATTCTCAGCAATTTCCTTCATTGTTTTCATCATCTGTATTTTAAATTCCCCTTCTGTCATTTCTATCATTTCTTTAGAAGTGGAATCCTGTGCAGTAGTCATGGTCCCTTGTCGAGGGGGTTGTTCTGGACTGGTTTGTCATGTTGCCACCATTTTTCTGCTGATTCTTCCTCGTAAGTGTTTTCTTTTATCTGTTTCCCTGCCCTAATTTTCCTTTCACTTCCTCTTGCTCTTTAAGTTACCATGCCTCTAGCCTAAGGTTTCAATCAGTTCTTTTGGTACAGGACTAAAAGGATGAGAAGACTAAAGAGCAAGGAGGGAAAAAAGATTAAAAAAAAAAAAGGAGAAAAAGAGGAAGGAGAGGGGTTGAGTAAAAGGGAATATTGACAAAAAAAGAGAGGCACAGAAAGAGGGAGACAGAAATAATAAAAGTGTATAATAGGGCACTTTGACTCACACTTTAAAAATCCCTAACCTCTAGGGGTGCTGGGTTGGGTGGTTCCCTTGAGATCAGCAGCTCTTTGCCAGTCTGAGCAGACCCCACCTCCACCAAATAGAGAGGAAAGACAAAAATACTATAAATCAAACAAAAACAAACAAACAGAAAACTTTACAAGATAAAAGTGAGGGAAAACCAAATAACAAAGGCAGAAATACTAGCCAAAATGAAGTTCTTATTATTAAAGAAGGCAACATTGGCAAATTATATTTAAGGTAGAAAAATGAAGAAAGAAAGAAAAATCTATGGGGAAAAGTTGAAATTAAAAAAACAAACCAACAAAGAAAAAAAATCCAAAACAAAGCAGTATATACATCTTGCTGAATATTGTGTGAGCAACAGGTTATCTTCTGGGGTATGAGATACTAATCACAATGCTCATACAGGGGGCAACAGGGCTGACTAGAGCCAGCCTCCAACCGAAGCTCCTATCCAGAGGGAAGGATAACGTCCAGAAAGTATCCAATTAGACTGGGAGCCAAGCCAAGAGAGAAGAGTGATAACTGCAGGTCACCTCTGCTGAGGCAAGCTGTGATCCAAGAAAGCAAACTTCAGGTATGAAATCCATCCCAAAGGAAAAGTGTCCATCCCCTCCCACAAGAAAGTTGCATTTCTTTCTTTTTTTTCTCTTAATTTACTCCTGTAGGTTTTCTACAGCTGAGCAGTGAACTGAGGACCTCTTGTCTCACCTCATGGGTGAGAGCTATAGGAAGTGGGGTCTACTTCCCCAGAAGGACCCTGTTGTGACTCTGAGCACACTCTTGCTAGGCAGAAAAATTGAACTAGCATTTTCCCTGCCATTCTGAACTTCTAGTCCACCCTTCCCACCTTCCCTGATGAACCAAAAGCCTAACCCTTGCATAGCTGCAGGAGGAGGCTCATGAGCAGAGTTTTCCACCCTGCTAGACCAAGCACTCCACTCCTGCCTGGCCAAAGCCTCATCTTCGGCCTTGCTAGAGCAGTGGGTCCCACACCCCGCCCCTTGCACTCAGCCCTGTGGGACCCTGGGCACCGCACCCCACCCACCCAGCCAGAGTCATGAGCTGAGTGGACTCCTTGCCAAAGTCACCAGGTGCCAGGCACTACCAGAACCCTGTGCAGCATCCCCCACCCTGCTCCTGGATCCATGTGCCCCACATTCCTGGAGCTCTTCCTAAAGCCAGAACTCCCTGGCTGTGGCAGTCGCCTGGGAGCTGCACAGGGTCACTTCCCTCAAAGATCCAGCAACAATAGAGTGATCCTGCCAGGGTCTAATCTCAGAGAGACACCTCCCCAACTCTGAGAACTGCCAGAGAAAACCAGAACCCGCTCTATGGGGATACTGGTGCTGCAGAGTGGCAGGGGCAAAGGTACAGTGGCTGAGGGAGAAAAGCATTTGCTGACTTGTTACCCTCAGGATTAGACTGATTTCAAGTGGAACACTTGCCAGTGGCTATTGAGTAACTGAGGCAGGCAGGCCTAAGTTCCCCCAGCCAGCTGGTGGCAGAGGGTAGTGGCCAGGCCCTGGGGGCATTGACCTTCCTTTGACTCTGACAGGCCCAAAGCCCCAGTACATTTGCTTATTGGAGGGAGCAGGACCTCAGCCCTATGGAGTCATCAGTGACTGGGTGTGAAAGAGGAGCAAAGTGGAGAAACAGACGCAGTCCCCTGGTCCAACTCTGCTACTGGGTGGGCCTTTCTGATTCCACAGAGCACCAGAGAGACCCAAATTTGAGGACCCAGTAGACCTCCACCATCTAGTTGCTGGAGACCTTTCGAACTCTCTCACTTGAGAGTTCGTACTGACTGGAACAATTGGTTTGGAACTTCTAACCTGGGTCAACCACCCAAGGACTCTCTTGGGTGGTACCCTGGTTGTGTGGTAACAGGAAGTGTTGATTTTCCTCTTCCAGTTGTCCATGGGAGTGGGGTATCTTTAGTTGCTTGTATTTCTCCATAGCTAAGACTTCACCAGTCACTGATCCACTAAGATTGGCCAAGAACCAGTTGAATACAAGACAGAGCCACCTAACTCCACCACACAAAGCACGTTTCCTCAGCCTCAGACTGTAATACTGTATGGGTCCTTTGCAAAGTTATAGGGGAAAAAGCTGCAGTCATCAGTCCCAGATCCTTGACAAAGGGCTCGTTAACCACAACTCCAGGAACTCCCAATCCAATTGCATCTTACCTTCCCATCTAGCCAACAGTGAAAAACAATCATGAGGTGGAATCAGCAGAAAAACTCTGGCAACATGAATAATCAGAGTAGATCAACTCCCCCAAGGAACGATATGGCAGGCACAGCACAAGATCCCATTTATAAGCAGATGGCTGAGATGTCAGAAATCGAGTTCAGAATTTGGATAGCAAATAAGATCAACAGAATGGAGGTAAAGATGGAATTAGAATTCCAAGGAGTAATTCAAAAGATGTGTCAAGAATTCAACAAATTCAAAAATAAAATCACCAAAGATTTTGACACATTAAGACAAGAACTTGCAGCCCTCAAAGATCTGAGAAATATAGTTGAATTCCTCAGTAACAGATGGAGCAGGCAGAAGAAAGGATCTGTGACATTGAAGACAAAGCTTTTAAATGTTCCCAAATGCTCAAAGAGGAAAGAAACACAGCACCCTGGTCTAACTCTGCTACTGGGTGGGCCTTTCTGATTCCACAGAGCACCAGAGAGGTGCTCTGGTCTAGCAGGGTGGAAGACCCTGCTCATGAGCCTCCTCCAGCAGCTATGAAGGGGTTAGAGATATAGTTGAATTCCTCAGTAACAGAATGGAGCAGGCAGAACAAAGGATCTGTGACATTGAAGACAAAGCTTTTAAACATTCCCAAATGCTCAAAGAGGAAAAAAAGTGGAGAACCAAAACAGATCATTCTCTCAGAGAACTCTGGGATAATTCAAAGAGATCTAATATTCACTTTGCAGGAAAACCTGAAAGTGATAAGGTTGCTGTGAAGGATACAGAGGCTTTACTTCATGAAATAATCAAAGAGAATTTTCCAAACATGCCAAAAGAATCTGAAATTCAGATAGCACACAGTTTCAGAACATCAACATGACTCAATCCAAATAAAAATTCTCATAGACACATTATAATTAGCTTCGCCAAAGTAAATATGAAGGAGAAAATTCTACAAGCCACCAGATGTAAGAAAACCATAACTTACAAGGGGAAGAACATTAGAATGACTGCAGATGTATCTGCTAAAATCTTTCAAGCTAGAAGAGAGTAGTCATTGACCTTTAATATCCTTAAACAAAATAACTTTCAACCCAGGATCCTGTCTCCAGCTAAACCGAGTTTCATCTATGATGGAGAAATTAAATACTTTTTTTTTTATTGTTGGGGATTCATTGAGGGTACAAGAAATCAGGTTACATTCATTCCATTTGTTAGCTAAAGTCCCTCTTACAATCATGTTTTGCCCCCAAAAGGGGTGGCACACACCAAGACCCCACCCCCTTGTTCCTTCCCTCTCTCTGCTCTTCCTTTCTCCACCTCTCTCTCATTCTTTCTCTCTCTGCTCTCCCCTTCCCTTGCCCCCATTGTGTCATTAATTGTCCTTAATTGTCCTCATATCAAAATTGAGTACATGGGATTCATGCTTCTCCATTCTTGTGATGCTTTACTAAGAATAATGTGTTCCACTTCCTTCCAGGTTAATACAAAGGCTGGAACATCTCCATTTTTTTTAATGGCTGAATAGTATTCCATAGTATATATATACTATGGCTTGTTAATCCATTCCTGGGTTGGTGGGCTTTTAGGCTGTTTCCACATTTTGGCAATTATAAATTGAGCTGCAATGAACAGTCTAGTACAAGTGTCCTTATGATAAAAGAATTTTTTTTCCTTCTGGGTAAATGCCCAGTAATGGGATTGCAGGATCAAATGGGAGGTCTAGCTTTGAGAGTTCTCCATGCTTCCTTCCAAAAAGGTCATACTAGAATGTAGTCCCACCAGCAGTGTAAAAGTGTTCCCTTCTCTCCACATCCATGCCAGCATCTGCAGTTTTGAGATTTTGTGATGTGGGACATTCTCACTGAGGTTAGATGGTATCTCAGGATGGTTCTGATTTGCATTTCTCTAATAATTAAGGATAATGAGCATTTTTTCATATGTTTGTTAGCCATTTGTCTGTTGTCTTTAGAGAAGGTTCTATTCATGTCTCTTGCCCATTGATATATGGGGTTGTTGACTTTTTCCATGTGGATTAATTTGAGTTCTCTATAGATCCTAGTTATCAAGCTTTTGTCTGATTCAAAATATGCAAATATCTTTTCCCATTGTGTAGCTTGTCTATTTGCTTTGGTTGTTGTCACCTTAGCTTTTGAGTTTAATTAAGTCCCATTTGTTTATTTTTGTTGTTGTTGCAATTGCCACAGCAGTCTTCTTCATGAAGTCTTTCCCCAGGCCAATATCTTCCAGTGTTTTTCCTATGCTTTCTTTCAGGATTTTTATTGTGTCATGCCTTAAATTTAAGTCCTTTATCCATCTGGAATCAATATTTGTGAGTGGAGAAAGGTATGGGTCCAGTTTCAGACTTTTACATGTGGATATCCAGTTCTCCCAGCACCATTTATTGAATAGAGAGTCTTTCCCCCAAGGTATGTTCTTGATTGGTTTATCAAAGATTAGGTGGTTGTAAGATGTTAGTTTCATTTCCTGGTATTCTATTCGATTCCAAATGTCTATGTCTCTATTTTTGTGCCAGTACCATACTGTCTTGACCACTATGGCTTTGTAGTACAGCTTAAAATCTGGTATGGTTATGCCCTCAGCTTTGTTTTTATTACTAAGAACTGCCTTAGCTATATGGGGTTTTTTCTGGTTCCATGTAAAATGCAGAATCATTTTTTCCCTGAAAGTACATTGTTGGTATCTTAATAGAGATGGCATTGAATAGGTAGATTGTTTTCAGAAGTTTAGACATTTTGACAATGTTGATTCTTCCCAGCCATGAGCATGGTATGTTTTTCATTTGTTAATATCCTCTGCTATTTTCTTTCTTAGGATTTCATAATTTTCTTTATAGAGGTCCTTCACCTCCTTTGTTAGGTATATTCCCAGGTATTACATTTTCTTTGAAGCTATGGTGAAGGGAGTTGTGTCCTCAATTAGCCTCTCATCTTGATTGTTATTGGCATATACAAAGGCTACTGACGTGTGGACACTAATTTTACATGCTGAGAAATTATTGTATTTTTTGATAACTTCCAGGAGTCCTGCGGTTGAGTCTTTGGGGTTCTCTAAGTATAAGATCATATAATCAGCAAAGAGGGAGAGTTCGACATCCTCTGCACCCATTTGGATGCCCTTTATTTTCTTGTCTTGCCTAATTATATTGGCTAGCACTTCCAGCACTATGTTGAATAGTAATGTTGACAGAGGATAACCTTGTCTGGTTTCATTTCTATGAGGAAAAGCCTTCAGTTTTACTCCATTCAGTAAAATATTAGCTGTGGGTTTGTCAGAGATAGTTTCGATCAGTTTCAGAAATGTGCCACGTATGCCTATACTCTTTAGTGTTCTAATTAGAGAAGGATGCTGGATTTTATCAAATACTTTTTCTACATCTATTGAGAGGATCATATGATCTTTGTTTTGGCTTCTGTTAATACAGTGAATAATGTTTATTCTCTTGCGAATGTTAAACCAGCCTTGCATCCCTCAGACAAAACCTACTTGATCATGATGTCTGACTTCTTCAACGATAAGCTTTAATCTATTGGCTAGGATTTTGTTGGTAATTTTTGCATCTATATTCATGACTGAAACTGGTCTGAAATTCTCCTTTTTAGTTGGGTCTTTACCTGGTTTTGGTATCAGGGTGATGTTTGCTTCATAGAACGTGTTGTGGAAGATTCCTTCCTCCTCAATTTTTTGGAATAATTTCTGCAGTTATAGGAATAAGCTCTTCCGTGAAGGTTTGATAGAATTCAGGTGTGAAGCCATCCAGACCAGGGCATTTTTTGGTTGGAAGACTTTTTATTGTTTCTGTAATCTCAGTGCTTGAAACTGGTCTGTTCAGGAGCTCTATTTCTTCCTGGATAAGTCTAGGGAGAGGGTGTGATTCCAAATATTGATCAAAATCCTTCAAATTGTCAAATTTCTGGGCATAGAGTTTCTGATAGTATTCAGAGATGATCTCTTGTATCTCTGTGGCATCAGTTGTAATTTCCCCTTTATCATTTCTGATTGAAGTTACTACAGATTTTACTTTTCAATTTCTAGTTAGTCTGGCCAAAGGTTTATCTATTTTATTTATTTTTTCAAAAACCCAATTCCTTGTTTCATTAATTTTCTGAATCATTCTTTTGTTTTTAATTTCATTGATCTGTGATTTAATTTTGGATATTTCTTTTCTTCTGCCTGGTTTAGGCTTAGATTGTTCTTCTTTTTCCAGTTCCATAAGATGGCCTGTGAGTTTGTTGATGTGCTCTCTTTCTGTTTTTCAAATGTAGGCATCTAAAGTGATGAATTTTCCTCTTAGAACTGCTTTTGCAGAAAGTTTCAAGTTATTATTTAGGAAACAGCTAGAAAAATCCTAATATGGTTTTCTTTTAGCATCACTGAATAAGTGCTTCTGATCTGATGCTGTTCTACCTTTGCCTATTACCAATTACACTAATCAGATTTATGTTTTCCAGAAAGGTCATCAAGCCACACGCAATAAAGATGGTTCCAGTCCATGAACCCCTGTATCACTCTCCGTCCAGAGAAACCCTAACTGCCCCCTTCTATCATCGCCCGATTCAGCAGGAAGCAGTTAGATCAAGTCTTCACCCCTTTTCCCTAACGGCAGTTGGTGTTTCTACTCGAAGAGGGAGAATTGATGCAGGACATCTGGCACCCTAGCCAGCTCAGCAGAGCTGGCAGACCTGCCGCCTTCTCCTTGGTGGTATTGGTGCTGTGGCAGCCAGCTGAAGAGCCAGCAGGCTGGATGACAGGCAAGGAGGGGGACCTCTAACGCCCACCAGAGGCTCCAATAGCCAAAAAGGCTGGACAACTGCTGAGGAGACACCTGGGCCTTGGTGTCTCCTTCACTTTACACTTAGGACTAAATGTGGAACCCCCATTTCCTATGCCTAGGTTAATTTCTTGTGAATTTCCTAGGCCTCAATTCCTTGAATGGACTGTATCCATTCATTGATACACTCATTAACCTTGCCCCCAGCAGAAGGGACTGTATTCATTTGTTTCCTGGCTAAGGAACCCATACACCTATATATAGACCCTGAGGCTAAAGGCCTAAAGGAGGAGACGGGGAAAGACCGGGAGAGGAACGGAGAGAGATTCTCTCTCCCCACTTGAATTCTCTCCCTCTACCAGGAGCTTTAGTGTTTTCTGTATTCTTTTCTGTAAATCAATTCTGTCTTACCACTGAGGGGTGGGGGGGTAATAATGTAATGAAGAATAATAAAATACATGTATTTAAAAGAAAAAAAAAAAGAACTGCTTTTGCAGTATCCCACAGGTTTTAGTAGCTTGTGTCTTCATTGTTGTTATGCTCAAGGAAGTTGATGATTTCCTATTTTATTGTTTTCTGCACCCAAATGTCATTCAATAGGAGATTGTTTAATTTCCATGCCTTGGTGTGGGGTTGAACATTTTTTTTTGGAGTTGAGTTCCACCTTTAGTGCCTTGTGGTCTGAGAAAATACATGGGAAAATTTCAATTCTTTTGATTCTGTTGAGGTTTGTTTTGTGTCCTAGGATATGATCAATTTTGGAGAATGTTCCATGGGCCAATGAGTAGAATGTATATTTTTTATCTGTGGGATGGAGTGTTCTATATGCGTCTATTAAGCACAGTTGTTCTAGTGTCTCATTTAAGTTCCTTCTATCCTTGTTTAAGTTCTGTTTAGAGGATCTGTCCAGCTCTGTAAGAGGAGTGTTAAAGTCCCCTGTTATTATGGTATTATAGGATATCATATTGCTCAGACTGAGTAAGGTTTGTTTCAAGAATCTAGGAGCATTTAAATTGGGTGCAAAAATATTTAGAATTGTGGGGGAAAATGCTATTTGTCAAAATTTAGGTTTCAGCAGTTACAGCAATAGAATATCCCAAACCAAACCCAATCAAACACCTCTTTCTGAAGTATAAGCCAGTTTAAGAATGTTACAGTGGTAGATTTGTTTTCAGCAACCCTCATAATTATTTAATCTTGTTTACTGCTGTCAAAAAAGGGAGCATTTAGAATAAAAAGTAAAACCAGATATGGATAAATCTAGATACCTTTGGGGGGTATCTAAAGAGGATTTTTTCAACAAAGTCAATCACACAAGACAAACAGACAAATACAAGTAAAGAAAAAGGCAAATAAACATTAGAGACTTGAAGAAAGCAGGAAAATCCAATGTCAAGAAAATGCCAAGGCCCTGCTTTGGCCTTGGGACCTGGAAAGGGGCAGAGCTGGCATTCCTGATGGCCTTTTCTTAGCTTCCCAGGGGTAATCCATTTAAATAAAAGATGCAGTCTCTTTTGTTGTTACTAGAATGTATAATACAGAAAGAACATTTTATATCTCTTACCTCCTTGTATTTCCTTAACTATAAATAATAGCAATAATGATTTACAGGAAATAAAAAATTTTTTTTTAATTTAGCTGGGAGAATCACTTGAGGTAAGAAGTTAAGACCAGCCTGAGTAAGAACAAGATCCCTTCTCTACCAAAAATAGAAATACTGGCCAGGTGTAGTGGCATGCTTCTATAATGGGTTATAGGAGCATGCCACTTATAATCCAAGCTTGGATCCACCTGGATCCACCTGGATCAACCTGGATTCAACCTTGAATCCACCTTGATCAACCTGGAGAATTGCTTGAGCCCAGGACTTTGAGGTTGCAGTGAGCTAAGGCATGGCACTCTTGCCTGGGTGACAGAAAAATTTAGACCAAGATGTACATGTACCCAGTTTAAGAATGTTATAGTGGTTAGAATGTTATATATATATGCTATTTGTCAAAACTTAGGTTTCAACACTTACAGCAATAAAATATCCAATTCATACGTATAAACCACTCCTCATGCCCTACACAGGAGCATGGACTGTCCATCTGGAAAGCCACAGCCAACGTCTTTGTAATCTTGATTCCTTGGGCAGTTCTAGTATTGCTGTATCTACTGTACCAAAAACACATGATCTTATACATTTTTAATGTTTAAAATGATGAAAAACTCTTTGGTATTTGCTCTGTGGTTATTTGTCTTGACTGAAACTATAGCCTGGAGCCCGGATTTGGAGCTGTAAAGAAAAAATAAACAGTAAACCTTATTCTCTTTTCTGTATCCCTGTCTGTCTTGGCTCCCCTGGTCCCTTATCTGGATTATTTCAGGGAGCCTGAGGTGGTTGTAAGGAGGCCTCTGGAGCATCACCCTTGCAAATCGTGGCTCTGGGCCTCTGTCAGTGACATGGGCACTCTAGCACCTTAGGCTTCTTGTCACTAATGTAAAGTGTCCCAGGCACAGAGTCTTGCTGATGATTGAATGGCTTAATACCTGTCACATGGCTTAACATGATACCTGGCAAATAGTGAGCACTAAATGTGAGCACTAATAGTGAGCACTAAATAGGGATTATCAGTTTCAATCCCTAGCCAAGTGGCAGAGTAGGCAAGATATACAATAAGCTTGTAAACAACTCCCAGATAACGTGTAGAAAAGTTGGGATGATTCCCTAGGAATTATTCATAATAACACAAAGTTTTCTTTTAAGAAATCATCATTCGTGGATTTCTTCCCAGTTAGAAATCTTATCCCACCTGCACCCAGGTGGAATAAAGCCATTTTAATTGCACATACAAAAAATCATCATTCATTATTTGTTTCTTCTTAATTGCATTTTTTTGTGACTACATACTCATTTCCTCAGATCTTAAGCCCCACGAGGGCTGAAACTCCTATTTTATTTTCTTTCTCTCTAATATTCAAATCACTGTTACAGTGGGTTGCAAAGCATTATGCACATGATTAAGAAAATGCCTAGTACTGCAAAGTTTTTTTTAAAAACAGAAGTTATATCAATGGTGAAAAAAGAGAAAAAAAAACCCTAAGATTTTACCTAAGAATGATCATGACAAAATATATATATATATTTTTTATAACAGAGATCTACCTAATTTTTCTGAGCAGGTTTTGAAAAATACTTTATTTCAACCAAATAATGGCAGCTGACATTTGTTTGAATTTGTCTTTGGATATTTTTTAAATCTACATTTTCAAAAAGAAAGGAAACTGACAGTTTGAAAGACAGTAGTTTGAAATATTTAAAAGGGTATGGCATTTCTACTTAGTTAGATCTCTTCCAAAAATTAATTGCTATTTCTAATGTTCTCTCTCACTCCAAGGAGACACTTCTTAACCCACCAACATTCCTGAAAAGTGACATACTGATGTTTCTCCGTGTGGAAGAAAAAAAAGGTCTATGCTGCCAGATGTCTCAGGCTTCCCAGAATGAACTCCTATATTTCAGTACCCTACCCTTTAACAGCAGAAAAGAAAAACTTTCATGAAATTTTCTGCTTAGAAATATCTGAGACTGGTTACCATTGTAGAACCCAGTGCTGTGTTTGAACTCTGCTTTGAAACACTGTCTTTGAGGAATGAAAGGATTCCATTTATAGCCACTTCTTTATTGTTGAGGCTTTAAATGGAGTTCCAAGTCGTAGTTAAATTAGGATTTCTCTATTGTGTACATAAGCTCTAAAATAATTGAATTAGTTCACCCAAAAGACAATCAAATGTATCAATTGAAGTCATTTTTGAAGCAAATGCTTTGAACATTTTTAATTTCTGTACTGAATCACAGAGGGAAAAAAACTTAAAGAACTAAGAAAGTCAAGGAGCCTGGTGGCATCGTAGTGCACAAGGATGCAATGTCTGAGAAAGAGACACACGTCAGTGCCTTCCATGATACTTTTCATGTTACCTTATTTCAGCCACACAACAATCCCATGAGTTGGGTGTTCCCATTCTTACTTTTGAGGATGAAGAACTAAAGCTCAGAGAGGTTAAATAACAAAAACTAGGGACATTTCCCAACTTCAAATTCTGGTTTGTTTAATTCATCAGCCATGTTGTCCTAGCATTACAAATAATCCTTGAAAAAAAGAAGGCAAACTGCAGTCAACAATTCAGCTACATCATATTTATTAAAAGCACCTCAATTCCTAAGCCTTGGGTCATTTCCAGAGGTCATTTATTTAATGTCATTGGAGAATACCACCCTTAAAGCCTACAGGGTGGATACCTTATATTGCCTCCTTGAAGGTTGCTAGGTCCTCTCTGTCTTGGTGTTAGCATCCCTGGGTTCTTCACTAAAATACGACCTAGGGAGAGCAAAGATGAAATCTCACATTTTCTGTTTGACTAAGTACTACAGTACATTGCCATTAAGAAAGAAATAGTTCTAAAAGATAGAGAGAGAGAGAGAAACAGTTCTTAACTTATTTTTCCTGGAATTTACTCAGTATGTACAGACTGGATGGTGGAGCAATAGCAAATCTCAACTTTCTAACTTTGAAAACAGTTCTTCAAACTATGGCTGTGTTAGCACCTTGTTCTTGTTTTAAAGCTCTGTTCACACTGAATGGCAGTTATCCTGTCTGCTTTAAGAAACTGAAAGCTTCCTGAAGGCAGGGATTGTATCTTTTAGCTCATTTTTTCTAGCTCCTTGCACAGCGACAAGAACGTGGTAGATTCTCTGTAAATGGTAGTTCAGGGGAAGAATGAATGAATGAATTTGTTACATCTGCATACACTTACATAACTTTTAATATATAGATTGGAGATATAAACTCTACAACGAGGCAGTATTTTACTTTTAAGTCACCTTTTGTTTATTAAAGTTGTTAGAACATCTTGATTACATAAGAAAAATAGGATCAAATGTTTCTTGTTGGCCATGCATACATGAGCTAAACAGAACCAGAGTTAACTTCATTAAAATGAGTCACTGACAATCCAGAAGAGAATGGGTTTTAATACCCACCCATATTCAAGAGAAAAAGGTTAACGTTATGCTCTTTATGTACTGTATGTATGGCGCACATTTATTGAAAAGCCGTTTTGCTGGTTTTTGAACTAGAACAGAACTGGCTCTGGAAACATGGTCACATCATTCAAACCTAAAAGTTCTGCCTTCCTCATGAATTTTTCCAATGGCATACTTTAGTTTTACAATTTTTAATTTGTAAGTTTCCTTCCAGTCTGAGGTTTCTGAGACTTTCTGAATTTTTTTTTCACCTTAAAAAGAGACTCTAGAATATCATTTATGTATTAACTTGGACCGTGGGGACAATGATAATAGCCAGCATTTAATGAGGCCTTACCTTTGTACTAGGCACTCTCCTGAGCACTTCAGTGGATTAACTCACTTGGTCTTCACAATAAGCCTGTGAAATTAGTATTTTTTTCATCTTTTTTTTTTTGAGACAGAATCTCATTTTGTTGCCCTCGGTAGAGTGCTGTGGCGTCATAGCTCACAGCAACCTCAAACTCTTGGGCTTAAGCGATTCTCTTGCCTCAGCCTCCCAAGTAGCTGGGACTACAGGCGCCCACCACAACGCCTGGCTATTTTTGTTGTTGCAGTTGTCATTGTTGTTTAGCTGGCCCGGGATGGGTTCGAACCCACCAGCCTGGATGTATGTGGCTGGTGCCCTACCCAAGGAGAGATGGGGGCCACCCTTTTCATCTCCTTTTATAGGGGAGGAAGTAGAGGCACAGACAAATTAAGAAACGTGCCCTGAGCCACATAGTTAGTAAGTAGCCAAGCTGGGGAGTGAATCCATGGTCTGATTCCAGATTCCATGGGTTGAATCACTGTGCACATGGCTCTCCTCAGACGGAGCTGTACGAAAATAGGAAGAAGATACGGCAACAAGCAGAGGACACTCTACATGGAGAGAAGAGGCAGCTAAACTGAACAGTCAGCCAGGGCCTGCAGCCAACAATTTAGTTCTTATAGGCCAAAGCAATATGAGGTGACCCCAAACTTGTGCATGTAGATTTATCCTTCCTCATAACATATAGAATAGATGAAGGCGAATAAATACATTAGTTTGATTTGCTTAGAAGATGTATTTGTAAGTTTGGACTGTGTGTCCTTTGTCTGCTTTCAACGTTTGTGGCCTGGAGAAACTTCTAAGATAACATATATTTAACTTTTCACTATACACTTTCCTTTTAGTTCCATATCAGAGTTGGAACAGTGCTTCTCAAGATGAGTGGTATCTGTCCACAAAGAGGCCGTGTGTGTACTGGGCGGGGGTGTGTCTCAATCACTGTGGCGTTATCGGCACTTCGGTGGAGAGTGGGATCCTCTGCCTCCTGCTCTGCTTGCAGTCCACCGCAGAAGGAAGAAGGATAGAGCTGAAAAGCCTATCTGAGGATCTGAGCCTGGTGTCTAATTCTGTTGACGTATTTGTTAACCCCAGTTTTAATAAATGCTGAATTTTTCAGGAGTGCAACAAAAACATAAGCCTCGAAACAATTGTACTTTCTTTTGCTCTGATTTTTACGGGTTATTCAACATTTCTGAAAATCACAAATTGGTTGCAACACCGCTAATGTCATCTGAGTCACTAACGACACACATCTGCAGATATCACGTTCATGGTGATTATACAACAAAGGGCAGGCATGGGACTGCTTTATTCTGGTTGGCTAGCCTGAGCATTTACCTTATAGAAATCCAAATGCTTTATTACAAATTGTTTTCCTTTTATCTATTTTCTATTACAGTTAGGCTCTTATCATGATTTTTTAAAAAATCTATATGTTGGTTACCCATGAATTTCATTTCAGTAAAGGGGCCACATAAAAATGATGTGCTTCAAAGGAGGTATTTGTGAGTGATAGAATGGAGTTAAATTCAGTTAAATTCCATAAACACCCAGAATCATTAATTTTACTCTTCAAAAATTTATAGCAGTTTAAACCACAGGTTATTTAATTACCTCACAATTATTTCCCTTTTAGCTACCCTGTAGTATAATTAAGGTATGTGTGTATACCATCTACCTGGTTTTTAATTTATTTGAATTTCACTAAATACAAAGCAACCCAAGAATGGAGTTGCCTTCCTGAGATGATTCTCCTCATTTCCCTGCTCCTTTTAATTTTTCTTTTTAGTTCTTCTCTGAAAGAACATCGGAAATCAGCAAGGAGCTGATACCATTGAGCAAAAGGGCAAAGTTACTTCTTTGAAAAGAAAAGCTCATTTTTTCACCATGGTAACCAGCATATCATATGACAGGCACACCACGTGGCCCATGAAATACGAATCCTTTGAAAATAAATTCCTATCAGAGTGTAATGAGCTTTCATATTAGTTTAGCAAGGACTAGAATAAGGTGACACCTTAGGTTGATTTGGGTCAAATTATTACTGTGATGTCTTATAGCATTTTACTTGCAATTTGCAAGGGATAATACCAGCACTTCAGTTTTTTAGGCTGCCTAATGAAAGTAAACGATGTGCTATGATGAATGCATTCTGCTAAGTCCTAAAATGGCACATTCCCATTTCCTATGAGTGTCAGGACTGAGGAAAAACCTGGGATTGGGTCTTCATTCTGTTTCTCAGGATGCTTATTTATAGGTGCTTATGTGCTCAAGTTAAAACAAAAACAAAAGTTAAAAATTGCAGCTGAGCCATAGCCATAGCCATAACTACCGCCCTTTCTTTTAATCATGATAGCTAAACCCTTTGGTTTTGATTTAAATTTATGATGTTTGACAAATGACTAATAAGGGAAAGGAAGAGGAAAGCCTTCCCATAGAACATTGCCTCTTAGGAGAGGTAAGATTGAAAATATTTCACTCCACTTTAAATATCCTTTATCTTTTTGCTTAGAAACACTTTTTGTTCAGTCAGCCCTTTTGAGTGAAATTTGAAAATCTCTTGTAACTGTAATACTTTCTTAGTGTACTTTCCCGATGCTAGGGCACTTTTATTCAGTTGGTCTACTTTCTTTTGCATTCGGAGGTGTAGTAGGTCCCGTAAGGCTCTGCATAGCTTCAGATACAATGACTCAAATAAGCACAGATCTGTTCTGATCTATTTCTTTCAGGACATCCAATGGAATGGCAATAGTTTGGGATCTAAAAGATTTCATTATAAATATGTAAATCAACCTAATGTACCTTTATAGAAAGGGACTGAACTGGAATTTGAGGATGTATAGAACAGGTGGAGTTCTGTCAGAAGGAATAGAAAATTAAATAGGCCACCTATTACGGAAGTGGAAATTATTTACTCTAGTAATATCAATGGCAAAACCATTAAATTTCATTGTATGTTCTCATTGAAGAAGAAAATGAGTACATATATTTCTATTTCTTAATCCCATTATCCTCCCCCAATTTTCCTATTTGCATAGAATTGAATTCTCAAGATGTTAAGGACAGGATGAAAGGAAGATAAGATTCCTATACATACTAAAGAAAATTAACTGAAGGGTGATCAGAGCGGACGACCAATGGCTGAGAACATAGTCACATCTTATTCAACTTTCAATCCTTTATGGGTAGCATGGGTCTTATTAGATAGTCAATACATATTTGATCAATTTAAATTATTTTGGTTATTATTTTATGCAAAGCTTTTCGTTTATAATCTTAGCCTTTTGAATTATAAGAATAGTATCAGTGAAAATCATCTTACATAAATTTATATAACTAAGAACTAGATAATCTCTTGAAATGAATATTTATCTACATAAAGTATACATCCAAAAGTTAAAGCATAAGAAATTTACATTTTGGCTTGGGAGATTCACATTATTATTGAATTATGCTATGTCCATCTGCTCAAGAACTGGATATATTTAGGCTCTTGTGAGCCAAATTGAAAGATTCAATGGATTATTCATCTGCTTCATGTTCTGATACACAGAAACCCTTTGATTTGTAAATTTTATCCAAAAGTCATTTTCTCTCTTTGTTTCATGATAAGGAAATTATGAAATCCATGCTTGGGTTGAGAATGACTTTGTGATTTTTTTCTTCAACTCTAAAAGAAAGAAAATGGAGTTAGATATAGTAAAATGTTCATATTGATGCTGAACTTGAGAATGACTTTCCTTTATTTTAACCTAATATCTTAAACTCTCAAACAATGTGTCAGTATATATCTGCATGTTGTAGGGGTTAGCCAAAAGCAATCAGGACTTGGGGGGTAAAATATGTAGAAAAATGATTCAAGGGGGAAAGAATTATCTACTTCAGGGTGTGTGTGTGTGTGTGTGTGTGTGTGTGTGTCTATGTGTGTAAGTGGTTCATTTTTGGATGTAAAGTTTTTCTAAAATGATGTAGTCATTAGAGCTGTTCACAAATATTTCTTCATGTGGGCCATGGCTGTGAAATTTACATTGGCCAGTGAAATGTGAATATTTTAGTAGGCATCACTTCTGAGCAGACGCTTTAACAGACAGTGTGCAATTTAGACATTTCCTTTTCCTTGTCTTGGTGAATATGGAAGTATATGTTGAGATGGGTCTTCCCTCGCCAGGGTTTCTCAGGGATTCTATCAAGAGGACACCCTGGAGGTCCATGGTAAGCCTATGTGATGAAAATTAGAGACTTTTGTGTATTAAACCTCTGAAATTTGGATGTTTTGTGTTTGTTATATCAGCACAAACATACCTCAACAAAACCTAGAATATCCAGATAGATCATTTTTGCCTTGCCCCCGAAGGGAAATGTAGATTTTGTTTGGCATAAGCATTTATAAGAGAATCTAAGGGAATAAAAATAAATCAATTAGGCTTTTTGAATTTTAGCTACTTTGAAATTTGTAGACTTTTATTTTAGGTTTCTTTTCTAAAGTTGTCAGAAGAGAAGACGACATGTAAAAGGAAGTTTGCTTTGATTACACTGAGTATTTGTCATGCTTGATCGTTGGTGGTTGTGATTTAAATTAGAAAATAACAATTGCCATATTTAGTATACACGGTTGTTTGTTGACATCTCTTAAAGTGTGTGATATTTACATTTAGAGAGATGTACTGAGCCCTAAATATTTGTGTGAAGAGTACTTCAAAGTGAAATAATCTATAAAGGAGTAGGACTTATGCAAAGAGTTTTATTAAATTCTTTGAGTCCTTAAGGTTCACTGGTTTTTCTTTTGGGATCTGTAGGCACATTACTTGAAGGTGTGTTGGATCCTCTCCCTGGCTATAGAAAAGGCAAAAGCAGCTGGCTCTGGGGCCTTTAACAACTAAAGAGAAAGTTATTAAAAATTCAATTCAACGGGAGCAAAGACAGACTATTAAAGAATGAATTATAACAGGGATGGATACTAAGAAAATTAGTGTATCTCCTTTTCTTTCTTATTCCTCTTTTAATTCCTGGGCCTCTCCAGTTTGGAACTTAAGTGAGATGGCTGGGCTTTGAAACCCCTGCCCTTCTGATCCCCTGAAGGATCATAAACATGGGGTCACCGGGATCACAGACTACTCCACGGACTGGGTGAATTTCTGGTAATCTCTTCCTGATCTGGAACCATAATCTGCTGCCATGGCTGAATTGATTTTGCGGTGATCAATTGTTAAGACCATTGTTATGGCACCTGAAATTATTGAATCTGCTGTGTTATGGTTAATTTCATAAATATTAAATGAGGCAGAGTCTGCCAAATGGCTCTGCTCTGTTGGGCTCATAGGATGCCAAGTTGAACTTCCGCCCCTCAAATTGCAGGGAAAAGAAAATGTCAGTTAGTACAAACTTCTCACTAAGCTTCAGCGAGGGTTGTTTCACTTACCTCTACACAAGAGTAATTAATTGAGCAAGAGATTATGCTGCACACTGCAGGGTATAGAAGGATGGTAAAACTAGCCTCAAACTCAAGGAATTGAGTCTAACTGAGGAAATTATATTCTTATTCTATATTTCAATTCTATTCTAATATCAATTCTATTCTAATTCTCATCTTGATGTTATATACACACTCAGCTCCACTGATATTTATCATAGCCTTCAAAGGATTTAAAAGTGGAAATAAAAAGATAAAACGTGTTCCTTATTAAGAATTGAAGGTCCCATAAATACTTTAATGTACATAGTTATGATTTAATAAAACAATATTTAGAAAAAGAATTGAGGGTGTTTTTAATTCCCCCAAATTTAAAACTTTGTCTCTAGCACAAGAGGTAAAGCAATTTGCCCCCCTCCCCTAAGCCCTGCTGTGAACTATCATTCAACCTCATGTCCACCTCATTGTCTGGTCCAGGGCACTGACAATACATTTTCCAAACCAACTATAATCAGGCAGAAGAATTTTTAAACTGCTTTGGCTTGTGATGAATAGTCTTGGAGATGTGGCTGAGGAGGGGTGGGGGGAGGTGATGTTTTAGATATATTTTGATAGTTATGGAAATAAGGCAGCAGAGTGTGCTATTTTGGTAGCTGTAGCCTCTGCTTTTCCTTTGGTAATGACCAAAATTTCTAGATGAATGTGTCAGTAGAAATGCTATACAAATTTCAGCAAGCTGTGTGTTCTTAATGCCTCAGTACTTTTCTTTACCCAAGAATGGTTTTGCCAGCAGCTCGAACTTGGGACAAACACAGGTAGTAAAAGAGTACAGATGCCCTTCATCCCTGCCCTGCGTATTACCTGTAAAAGAATTTCCTTGGTCAAGTCACTCTTTCAAAGAAAAAAAAAAAGACACAGTTTTAAAGCATTTGAATCAAATAGTTTTACATATTGTAGCAGATTCAAAGCCCCAGATGAGAAGGTTAGAAAAACATGTCTTCATTGTACTCAATGTTAGTCAGAAATGATGGTTGAACAACAGAGGAGACAGAAAGATTGTCCAAGCTGGTACAAGAACAAAACGCTAGCAGCCTTGGACTGTTCAGTATAAGGGAATAGTTGGTGATGTTCCAAAAGCCTTGAGAGTGCTGCCCTTTTACAGTAGTGTAGTCTGGGCCTGTCACACACTGGAGAATAGTGAGCATCTTCCCATCAGCATCAACTGCAGACTCCTTAACAGAGCCTGTCCTGGACCTACCCACCTGCCCTGCAGCCTCTTCCTGCCCACTCCCTTTCTGCTCTGCTCCAGCCCTTGAATTCCCTCATGTGGTTGCCCTGATGTGGATATCATGTATCTCTTGCCTGTGGGCCTCTGGTTTCTTCCTGAAGTCCCTTTTGCCAATTTCTACCCATACTTCCATTCATATGTCATATGTCACTAGCTCTGAGAAGCCTTCAGGGAGTGAAGCGGCCCCACACCGTGTTCCCTTAACATCTCGTATTCCTGCATCTGGCCCATTCTACTTTACATCGTAATTGCTGTTTATGGTAATGAGCAGGGTTGGTGTTCTACGGCCCATGGACCAAATCCAGCTGCCACCTACTTCTGAAAATAAAATTTTAGTGGACACTGCTTATATCTGTGGCTTTAAACACTACAACTCGCTAGTTGAGACAGAGACTGTATGTCCCAACAAAACCAAAAACATTTACCATATGGGCTTTTCCAGAAAAACCTGGCTGACTCCTAGTCTCAAGAACAATGTGCCTACCTTGTTCACTGAAGCTCTAGTATTTAACACAGTGTTTGTACAAAGTAGATGTTCCAGCTATTTTGAAGGAATTTATTAGAAATAACTACAAAGAAAAAATTAAGGTAATTATTTTGAAGGCATTAGTTGGGAAAACAAAGGTAATTTTTCAGCATCTACCATGTGTTAAGCTTTGTCCTAAGTGCATGACCTGTGTGATCATGCGAACCCACGACAGCCCTGTGAAAAAGGTATTGTGAGGTCCAACTGCGGGAGAGACACCAAAGGGAAGGTGAATGAATGAGTTCTTAGAGTTACCCAGAGTTTGACCTCAGATTCCCTTGGCAGGGAAGGGCTCTCAGATGGAGCAACTGTGTAACATGTCACAGTGGTGAAGAGTAGCATCTGGCATTAGAACAGAAGATTTAAATCTTGGCTGTACTGTTTCCCTCTGCTACACGCATGACCTCATGTGAGGATATCGTTGAATTACTCTGAGCCTGACTTTCCATAGCTATAAGATGTTCTTTACCTCTCTGGCCTTTGTCTCCATATATGATGATCACAATGGATTTTGTGTCTTTTCAGGATGCTTGGAAGTTTAAATGAGATATTATGCATGAAGTGCTTTGAAGTGCTTGGGAAATCGGAAGCTTTCAAGACATGCTCATCATTGTTCTATAAAGCTGCTTCAAAATCCTTGCTAATAGGGTGGCACCTGTGGCTCAAAGGAGTAGGGCACCGGCCCCATATGCCGGAGGTGGCGGGTTCAAACCCAGCCCCAGCCAAAAAATGCAAAAAATAAAAATAAAAATAATCCTTGCTAATAGCATCAGAATTTTCAAGAAATTCGCTTTTATTTATAACTTACATTTTACCTAATTTCAAAGAGGAATTTCAGTGTGTTTTGCCTTGTGTTCAATATATTTGTTTATAAAGGCAGGAAAGAGGTTAGAGATACAGCTATGTTAAAAACAATATAAAATATTATGTCTTATCTGTGATGGGCTTAAAAAAAATCTGCTGTCACTTGTGGGTGAACTGTGCGTAGTTTTTAGAATTTACCAAATATCATATACATGATGTCAAAATGTAATGCCTGAATCAGCATGTGGTTTATCTCCTAAGGATTTTCTGCTGGGGTTTTGGCCTCTGCCGCTGACCCCGACGCTGCAGGAGCACTGGGAAACAGCCACGGTGTTTCTGTTTTCCATTGCCTAAAGCTGGCATGTTTACCTTTTTATAAGTGACAATATCAAGCCACTGCATGAAGAAACAGAGAAGAGTCTAGAATCTAAATTACAGTATTTGCTTTTTGGTTTTGGGATGGTGGTGTTTTCAGGGAACCATAACAAAGTTTCATGAACATTTTTTTTTCTTTTCTTTTTTTTTTTTTTTACATATACATGTGTTAATTAGGTTTCCACTTTTTGCCTTCACAGAATTTAAAAGGCTTAAAATTTAATAACAATAACAATGTTTAAAATAAGGACTAGAAACAAAAGCCATGTAAAGAATGAACGAAGATAAATACACTCAGAAAAGAAAACAGACGATTACTGCATTGAAATATTAAGCAATATTAGTAATAATAATGCCAAGACATTAACATTGTCAAATTAGACATTAATTAATTAATTGTTGAATAAGACATTATTAGAATGCTTTTACTCTGAGGCTCAATATGAAGTCATCAGTTAACTTCTTATTTTTTTTCCAAAGTCTCAAAAAATAGACAACTAATATTATATAAATAAAAGTAAAGAAGAGTTTCAAAAACAGATCATGCCAAATCTTATAGACAATAGAAAAAGAATAAATATTTCAAAATCATTCTACTTGATCTGGATGCACCTGATATTGAAATTGGAGAAAATATATTATTATAAAGGGAAATTACAAACATATTTCACTTATGAGTGAGGATGCTTATACTGCTTATAAGGAAAGGTATCTGCAAATTTGTTAATTCTCCTTCGTATGTTCTTGTTGGCAAATTAAGAAAGAGCATTTCATTTAATGTTCTCTTAATTAGTCATAATTTTAACTCTCAGTGGGAGTTGATGTACTTGAATTTCACAATTTTGTCAATTACACTGGCCTTATATTTGCTAAGAAGGGATTATCTGTAATCAGCATTTTTTTCTCACAAAATGATTTCGAAGACAAAACATGGGCAATTGAGTTGTTAATGTCCATGACAGCGGAGAGTATGGGAAATACTGACATTACTGATGTCTATCTATTAGCATTTTGCCTCTTGTTACTTAGAGAGAGGGGAGAATTGTGAGCCATCTAAGTTTAGAAAAGGAGGCAAAATCCGAGGTACACACCTGTCACAAAGCAGTAATATTGAAGTCCTGGTTCTGACTTTATTGGTGTCTTTTTAGTGGTGATACACACATGACAAATTCCCTTTCACCCTTTCATGTGGCAGTGAAGCTAAAATCTTGGATTAGCTGCTTGGTAGTAGTTTCGTGTGTTATAACTTGATTGATGACTTAACTTCCACTGTTAAATGTTTAAGGGGCAAATATTCAGGCAAGATGATTTGTCACTGTATCACTAGAAATACACCTATTATCCTGTCATGGTAAATCTAAGCTTGTGAAATAGGTGCTGATGTGGGTTTCTTGACCTGCATGGCTTGAAAAGATAGTTCAGTGCAGTATAGTCCGACGCAGAAATAATCTGTTGAGCATATCACCAAAGCAGCACTTCACAAGCCTAAAGGATGTTGGCAGGCAGCTAGTGAAGACAAGAAGTCATGAACTAAAGCTCCACAGACATGTACACATTTACAGACATATTTTAACTTGCCGAGGTCCTCGGAATTACGACTCAAGTTTGGCCAGCAATCAAGTAGTTGATGGCTTATGCTTTTCTAGATGGTTCTATTTCTGTTCACTGTGTGTTTGGGTTGTGGGGGGCGGAAGTCCTGGGAAAGCTTTGTTATCAATCCTGAAATGCAAAGTGTTCTATTTAGCTTAGGAGCTCTATTCTTGGTACTAACAATGGATATTAGGCAGCTCCAACCACTTGAAAAACTATAATGTGATTTTAAGAGAGAATGAATGTGAGAATTGCAGAATAATTCACTGAATGACTTATCCTCGTTGGACCAGGATAAATCTGAGGATGTGGCCTCAATTTTTTCTTCCCTTCTCCCCTTCCTTTGGGATCCATTATACAATTAGTAGAATTTTGTCCCAAGTACTCACTCAATTGAGTCATGGCTGAAAGTTTTGCTGCCTGCTGAATTGTAATGAAAGGAAGACTGTACATTTTGAATTACTTTAATTTCTGTCCCTCCTATCAATGTTTGTTCATTTAACTTTTTGAAATTGCTGTGTGAGACATTAAATGAATCAAATTACCTTATTTTGTAGGTAGGTTCCAATTATCTTTTGAAAACTATCTGCAAATGTAGTGGCTTCAGCTACAGCTATTCTATGATGACTGACCATTTATGGTGGTCTGGGAATTCAGGGAGGGCAAAGCATCGCTGTTCTTTAGCTGACCTTCAACTGAGGTCAGTTGGTAGAATTCACCCGGTGTCTGGCTGGTCTTTGCTCATAAGCCTGACACCTTCGTGGTAGTAGTTGGAAAGCTGGGCTTGTACAGGCTCCTCTCCCTTTTCGTGTAGTCTCCAAGTCTTCCACATGATCTTTCTGGTAGGACAGTCAGACTTCTAACATGGCATCTCAGGGTTCCCAGAGCAAGCCTGCTGGGACACCCAAATGGGAGCAGCAAAGCCTCTAGAATCCAACCCCTAAACATCTCAGAACACCCTGGAGCCCACTTGGAACCAAAGAAAGGATACACTGACATTGGCTATCGAGGGAAGGCACGTCAAAGAATTCATGGCCATCTTTAATCTTCCACAGATAAGTTAGTCAACTTTGTTTCCTCTGAGGTTAAGCACTCCATTAAAAAAAGAAGAAGAAAGAAAAGAAAGAAAGAAAAAAGCGCTAGCATGCTAGTCACTGACTATAAAGCTGTATCTCCTGCAATAATAATAATGTTCCACTCATCTCTTCTTTCTTACAACCAAATTATCACCTTAAGTTTAGAATGTTAAGTTAAATGTAGCCTCTGGGCATCTCTTTCATAGCCTTCTAACTGGTATCCCTGTCTTTGTTGCATCCTCACCACTGCTGCCAAAATTATTACGCTAAAGCACACGTGTGATTCTGACACTTTATCATTAATGGCTCCATGAAGTTTAAAAAGCAAAGTGCAAGTGCCTTAGCCTGGCACACAGGTTCTTCCATTGTTTAGTCCCAATCTTCTTTTTAACCATAACACCCACCATCCTCTCTCCAGCTCTTTTTCAATCCTTGTCTACTGTCATGTTCCTGTGTGCTCTGGCCATATTTTTTCCCAAATGCAACGTGCCCTTGAATGACTATATGCTTAGCCCTTCTCTTCTTGCATGTTATCCCTTCTTCCCCAATCCACGTCTAACCATGGATGGCCTGTTCATCTTTTTAGGTTCTATTTGAATGTCACCTGCCTTGCAGTCATGTAATACTGTGCTTGTATTGCCAACACAGGAGCAAATCACTTTTCTGCTGATATTCATTTCTTGAACATCAGAGAGACACAGAGCAGAGTGGTCAAGGCCATAGGCTCTAAGCCAGACCACACCAGAGGGACTCCCAGTTTCACATCCTACTAGCTATATTGGGTTTATTAGTGTCTTTCTAAAGTTTACGTCCTTTTAAAACTCAAAACATGGCCACATCTGGAAATAGGGCCATTATAGATATAATTAATTAAGATGAGACCATACTGGAGTAGGATGGGTACTTACTCCAGTCTGACTGGTATCCTTGTAAGAAAAGGAGATCCAGAGACAAGCATGCATAAGGAAAGAAAGAAATAGATAAACCATGAAGATAGAGATTAGAGTGATGTGTCCACGAGCCAAGGAATGCCATGGGTTGTGGCAACACCAGAACGTAGGAGAAGACATGGAGTTGATGTTTCCCTAGAGTCTTCAGAGAAAACTTGGCTCTGTCCATACTGTGATTCTGGACTTCTAACCTCCAGAACTGTGAGAGAATAAATATTGTTGTTTTAAGCCACCTAGTTTGTGGTGCTTTGTTATGGCAGCCGTGGGAAATTAATGCACTCGCTATAAGACTTGAAACAAGTTATTCATGCATTCTGTTTGTCAGTTTTGTCATCTATAAAATGACCATAACGATCAACCCTACTTCACAGTTATATGAGTCAAGGTGCAATAACTACTAAGAACATGCGCTACACACAGTAATTGCTCCATGCATAAGCTGACTAATGTTGATGTATGTGTCCTCCACGAAGGTAGAGATCATGTCCTATTCTGTTTTTATACCTTATTTTGAGAAGCCTTATGTTAGAGTAGAAAGAATCAATGCTCAGAAAAACAGAAACACTGAGTTCAAGTTCCAGATGTGGTATTTAAGAGCCATTTGATTTAAACTAGAGCTTCAGTCTCCTCTGTAAAATGAACATATAATGTCACCTTTGAGAAGTTCTTATGGAAATTAGAATTCATATGTATCTTACATACATAGTAGGTACTCAAATAGTGAGAGCTGTCTACTTTTCCCTACAATCACCTAGTAAAGAGACACTGAACATACTAATTGCTCAAAAATTCTTTTTGATTGGGCGAATAAATTAATCCCTGTGTACCTATTTTTAATTAACATTTTTTAGCATTTAATTTGATATTTTTCCCTGAAGGTACTTTTGTGTGTTGTGTCCTTTCACTTAGACTTCAAAGGTCATCCCTATATTGGAAGAGAAAGCTGAGTAGAAGCACATGATTTTTTAAAAATGTATCTTTCATTATTTCATGAACTATCCATCAATCATATCTTCTCCTGTGTTTTGTGAAGGTGGAGAGGATGATTTTAACATTCTTGACAAGCTTCCGATGACTGCATCTTGATGCCAAGTTGGTTTTCTCTTGTTCTTATAACTTTATCAGTAGTCTTGCTTAGAATATTTTATTTTGTTCCTGTTGTGCTGTCACTTTTGAGACAGCCAATCAACCCAAGCGTGGTTCACCATGGTGTGTGCCACTCAAGTATGCAATAAGAAAGGATTTGCAGCACTGGGCTTCAAGATGAAGTTAATTAATAGAAGTAGGCTGTAAAAAGTCACTTGCGGGAAATGTCAGGAAGAAATGCAACGCCCCATCGCCCCGCCGCTGTGCTCATTATCAAGCCTGACACAGCACAGCTGGGACGTGAGGCTAACAATGGTGCCACAGAGGCCTGCTTGCCTCTTAGCAGCTGGTTAGCGTCTCGGCTATGCTGGGGGCTACATGCAAGACATCATTAGGGATTTGTAGTGTTGGCAGCTTCGGATTTTGTTCTTTGGGCCCATTTGTGTCAATTACTAACACTCTGAGATATGACCTTTAACTATGGTGAAAACCATTTCATAGCCTTAAATAATTTTCATAGGAGAAAAAAGAGGACAGGATTTCAGGAGAACCGCATAGTCTTGTTACAACTGCTTTCTAGGTCTTTCAACAGTTAAGTGTTGTACATATACAAAAAAAAAGGCTGTATTAAAGTAGAGAATTGTTTTAATGCTGTGAAAACTACTCCAAGAAGTAGTTTTATGGGAAACTACTTTTATTATGGGAAAGCCTTAGATGTTACATACAAAACTCTGTAGTTACAGATGAATTTCATTGGAAGGAAATGTCTAAATGAATCATTTTTCCAATTTCAGCATTTGTGATTCAATAAAGGCGGTAATGATGGCAGGTGAGCATAAAATTATAGACAAGATGGCAATTCAGTAGAATTTATTGTATAGAAATATGAAAAAATCATACTTTTAAGACTAACTTTTCAATAGAAACTACAAAAATATCACATCCTTACTATTTTCAAAACAAGAGGAACACTACCCAACAATTGGGAAAATAAAGACAAAGGAAGAAAATTTACAAATTAACCAAAAACATTGTAAATTGAAATCAAAATCTACTTTTTAAATTATATAGGAGCAAAGATTTAAAAAAATAAAGAAGGGCTTAGTATTGGTGTGTATGTGGAGTACGCATTAAGGCAAGCCCCGAGAATAACTTAAATTGGTATTATTTTCTCGAAAATGATTTGACAGCATGTCTATATTCTTTGATCCAGCAGTCTTATTTCTAAGGAATGGTAAGAAATTCATGGTACTTGGTGTTACATGTAACTGCTTTCATAAGGTTAGGAAGAAGCTAGAAACAATTGTACAGAAAATACTACAGTAGTGGCAAATCCCATACCCTTTTGTCAAATATTTAATGATTTATGAACATGCTCATGATCCAAGTAAAATAAAATACAGAATTATAGATGGAATATCATACAATCACAATATTATACAATTTATAGTATTTTAGAAGATAGGGAAATGCATCAAAATGTTCATGATTATCTTTGGATCGCAGGATGATGGTGACCTATGAACTTTATTATTACTCTTAAATGATTGTTATTTCACAATCAGAAACAATGGGACATTATTTTTTTCAGGCTGGAAGCCTTGAGAGAGGGAGGAGCTCAGCTTATAGCTCCTATGGTTTTGGTCCCACAGTGGGCTGTGAGATGGTCAGTTGGGCATGTAATTTGTGTGAAGGTTTGATAAGCCAGGGGAGAGTAATCATGAAAAGTCCATCAGGGCCAATCCCTATGGAGAAATGACTTGAACAGATGTTTGCCACTTAACTGCTGTAACCTATGAGCCCTGGGGGAGGTGGAAAAGTGTGCCTGAGAGGAGAGGTGAGCGTTAGGTTCCAAGGTGTTATTGCGGGGCAGTGAGTGCCTACCTATAGGATGATAGAGAGAAGCTGAGATTTGGTGTGGGAGAGCAGGCCAGAGGGGTCAGAATTGGGGACTGAAGTCAGAGGCATAGGGCCAGAAGTGTAGATTTGTCTAGAGAAGAGAGCAGGGCAGAATCAGTTCCAGAGCAATGGGCTGTACCTGTGCTGTGAAGGGAGGGAAGGGGGAATCTGGGTACCTGCCTGGACCACTAGCTGACACTTCCCGGCTTCCTTTATGAATTTCCAACAAAGTGCTTTGGGCCAGCACCAGGTATGGTAATGGTAAAGACAGTGATGGATATCAAAGGCAACTAGAAGAGCAGCAGCCATTGGTGTGGGGAGATGGATGGAGTTTGAGGAACAGGGATGGAGGACAATGGGGGGACCCAGAGAAGCAGAAGGAAGAGAGGTGGGCTTGCGAAAGTAGAAAGGGCATGTTAGGTACTCCAAGCGTGCAAGGATTTGGGGGAGAGAGATGGAAAGCTAGAAGTGTAGGAATTTATTTATTTGAGACTGACCTAGAGAATTAAATTGTGTTACTGTTATAGTGACTCATGCTTCATGACTTCCCCGGCCTCATGTGTCCTGCAAATGCAAAGACATTAACAATAATGGGAATAATGAGGATCAAACACTGACTTAAGCGTCTGTGTCTAACAGTAATACAATGAGCAGGGAAATCTGATTTTATAATTTATATTTTAAGATATATTGACAATAGAAAATGATCAGATTTTTTAATCCTCAAATATAGTGATAGACAATTCACCTTCCCTCATCTTTGAAAGTTTTATCATTTCCACATTGAACAATTAGTTTTGGAAAAAAAATTATTATAACAGGGGAGGAGGGAGGGCAATTGGTGGGATCACACCTACGGTGCATCTTAGTAGGGTACTGGTGAAACTTATTAAATGTAGAGTATCAATGTCTTTATATAGTGATTAAGAAAATGCTATGAGGGCTATCTCTCACAGTACAATCAAAAT
>CAUYRH010002211.1:0-37765 GCA_963574655.1 Perodicticus potto
AAAAAACCTCGAATGGCCAAGACATTACTCAGAAATAAAAACAAAGAAGGAGGATTCACGCTACCAGACCTGAGACTGTATTATAAATCAATAGTGATCAAAACAGCATTCATACCTCTCTTAACTGTCCCTATTCCCACTGCTTCTCTTGAATATTATGTGTACTGGAGGCTCTGTAGTTTCTTCATCAGGTCCATTTTTCTCATTGCTTAAAGAATAGTTCAAGTCCTCAGATAAATGGCTTTTCCTGTTCTCTCGTAGAACCTAAGAAATTCACAGCCTCCTGTATTGTTTTTCATCTCTATCCCCTCAGCTCAAAATAGTCATTTTGCTCCTGGAATGTCTGATTAATTTTATGGTTCATATTCTTATCAAACATTTGCTCATTCACATTATTAGTTCTCTCTGCAGAACACTCTTATTTTTTGCAATATGGATAGACTGATAATATTCTAAATCTTCAAGTTCTATCTCCTTTTTGTTTAACAAAATGTTTAATTTCTTTCTTCTCTCATTTTACTATAAGCAGTTAGCGGGATTGACTCCTTAAACATTTTGCTTAGCAATATCCTCAGATAAATATCTAATTTTATTATACATAAGTTCAACCTTTAACAAAATACTAGAACATGAACATTATTCAGCTGAGTTCTTTGTCACTTCATAGTAAGAATTAACTTTCTGTCATTGCCCAATAATATATTCCTCATTCTGTCAGACCTCATCAGAATTTCCAATAATATCCATATTTTTATCAACATTTCATTTATGACTATTTTTACTTGCTAGGATATGGAAACTTTTTCTACTCCTCTGTTCTTTTCTTTTTGAGGTCATACCGGAGTCATCTCTTACCTGTCTCCATGCCAATGTTGGCATTTTCTCCTGTGCATTTTAAAACCCATTATCAAACTGCCTTCACAGTTTTGCATTATTTGTTGCAGCAACATCACACTTATCAAGACCAATTTGTCTTGGTTCAGGGTACTATATCAGAAATATCACAGACAGGGTGGCTTAACTAACAAATATTTATTTCTGACAGTTTGGGAGTGTGGGAAGTGTAATACCAAGGTACTGGCACATCTGGTGTCTGGTGAGGACATTCTTTCTGTCTTGCAGATGGTCTTTTTATTGCTGGGTATGCATGTGGCTGAGTAAGAGAGAGAAAGCATGTTGCGTCCCTCCTCTTCTTATAAAAGCACTAATTCCATCATAGGACTTCATCCTCATGGACAAATGTTCTTTCAAAGACCCATCTCCTAATAACATCACGTTAGAATCAGGGTTGGACATATCAATTTGGGGCAAGACATTCTTTCTACAGAATATCTTCAATGTGATTGTTTCATTCATTTCATTTTTGTATTTATGGAAACAAAACTGATGTGTGTATTCATTTCTGTATCCTACCATTTTACAGAATGTTCTTATTATTGCAAATGGCTCTTGTATGTGTGTAATTTTTAGGGTTTTCTACATTAAAAGGAGATGCCAGAGAGGTAGTGGGGTGGGGGCAGAGAGAAGCACAAAACCTGATCCTGACAACCAGATTGTAAATCACAGACATACCTGCTTTCATAATCAGATACTCATCCAGAAGAAGAACATAATAGCCCCTCCCTAATAGCTTTCCACAGAAACCATGGAGCTGACCTTTGATCTTTGCTAAAACAACTATCTCACCAGCTTTTTAGGAGACCAAGTGGCAGAGGTTAAGGGCAGACTCACCCAACCCAGTTTCATTCAGCATCAGTCCTCCAATCACCTCTACAGTGGTGGAGAATAAGGATGCACCTGGAAGTTTCACCCATCAAATACCTGAGATACTTGAGGGCTTCTCCTGAGGGGCTAGAAATGGTAACAAGTCTCCAAATAAACACTTGTTCCTTATGGCAAATGCCAACTACTGGCAAGGAGCTCAATTTGCACTGGCCTTTAGACATTAGTTGATGCAATTATACAGGCTGCGGTTGATTCTTACCCACAAGCATCACCTACTTTCTCAAAGATTAAGTTGAGCATGCCAATTTAATTCACTCTGCTAAGAAGATCACAGAACTAGAGAAAAAGAAAATTTTCAAAGACCTCTATCCTCCCTCATGAAAGACAGAATCTGCCCACAGACACAACTCACCAGTGCTATAGCCTATAAACAATTAGCAAGTGAGAAAACTACCACACTAAGGATATCTATAACCAAGATATCCAATGAGAACCTAGATTACTATTAAATCACCCACAAGCAAAGTTAAATTTCTTACCCAGCATATACTTCAGGCATGCTAATGAGTGGTAGAAAGCCCCACCTCAACAAAAGAAAACACAAAAATAAGAATTAACAAGTACTCCTGATGAGAAGGAATTATGAAAAAAACCTTAAAAATATGAAAAATTATAACAAAAGAAACCCACCAAAAGAGAACACCAGCTCACCAGCAATGCATACCAATGAAATAAAAATACTGAAATTCTGGGGGCTCCAACATCTTACTGACAGACTGGATATTTCATCCAGGGAGAAAATAAACACTGCACTTAAATGATTCTCTAAACAAAGGGGCTTAATGGACATTTACAAAACATTAAACTACTTAATATATAACTCATTCTTCTCATTAGCCAATAGAACATTTTCCAGGATTTATTGTATCTTGGACCACCACATTTGTCTCAACTAATAAAAAAAATTATATCATGTATCTCCTCAGACCCCAGCAAAATAAAACTAGTAATAAGCTCTATGAAAAATATGGAAATTAAACAGTTAAGATGGAAACCAAATGATTTCTCAAATCAAATGAAAAAGAGAACAAAATCTATCAAAATCTTAGTGATTCTGAAAAAGCATTCTTAAAGGAAAAATTAATAGCCTTAAATGCCTACATTTGAAGATAGAAAGATAACAAATCAAAAATCTAATATGATAAAGTGGGCATCATCCCAGGAATGCAAGGATGGTTCAACATACATAAATTAATAAATGTGATTCAACACATAAACAGAAGCAAAAACAAAGACCATATAATCATCTCAATAGATGCAGAAAAAAATTATTCAACAAAATTCAGCACTCTTTTCATGATTAAAAGCCCTCAATCATCTAGGCTTTGAAGAAATATTCATATCTCAACTCATCTCAACTATATGTCTCTATATGACAAGCTCATAGCCAATATCATAGAGAATGGGAAAAAGTTAAAGGCATTCACACTAAAAACTGAGACAAGATCCCACTTCCATTTAACATAGTACTGGAAATCCAAGCCAGAAATATCAGGCAAGAGAACAAAATAAAAGGGTGTCTAAATTGGTGAAGAGGAGATCAAACTGTAGCTTTTTGCTGATGATCTGATCTTATATATAAAAAATCCAGAAGACTCAACCAGGAGGCTCCTAGAATTGATAAATAAATTCAGCAATGTCTTAGATTACAAAATCAATTTACAAAATCAGTAACATTCTCATAAATGAATAACAGTCAAGCAGAGAGTTAATTCAAAGACACAATGCCATTCAAAACAGCCACAAAGAAAAGCAAATACCTAGGAATATACTTAACCAAGGAGATGAAAGATCTTTACAAGGAGGACTATCAAACACTGAGAAAAAAAATCACAAAAATGACACAAACAAATGGAAAAACATATCATGCTCATGAATCAGGAAAATTAACACTATTAAAATGTCCATACTACTCCAAGAGATCTACAGATTCAATGCAATCCTCATAAAACTACCAATGTCATATTTCCCAGATCTATAAAATAAAAAATTCTACAGTTTTAAACAAAAAAGGACCTGAATAGCTACAGCAATCTTAAACAAAAAGAACAAATCTGGAAGAGATTTCAAATCATACTACAAGGCTACAGTGACCAAAACAGCATGGTTTGGGCTGAAATATGGAGACATGCAGCAATGGAACAGACCGGAGAACCCATGTGTAAGTCCATCCACATATAGCCAGTTGATCTTTGAAAAAGTAGCACTAATACACACTTAGTAATAAAAGCCCTGTTCAACAAATGGTACTGGGAGAATAGGATAGCCACATGTGGAAGAATGAAACAGGATTCATATCTCTTACCATTTACAAAAATTAATTAATGATCTATAAAAGGTTAAAATGCAAATCATGAGAATACTATAAGAAAATGTTGGCTCGGTGCCTGTGGCTCAACAGGCTAAGGTGCCAGCCACGTACTCCTGAGCTGGAGGGTTCGAATCCAGGCCTGGCCGCCAACCAACAATGACGGCTGCAACCAAAAAATGGCCGGGCATTGTGGTGGGCGCCTGTAGTCCCAGCTACTTGGGAGGCGGAGGCAAGAGACTTGCTTGAGCCCAGGAGTTGGAGGTTGCCGTGAGCTGTGATGCACGGCACTCTACCTAGGAGGACAGCTTGAGACTCTGTCTCAAAAAAAAAAAAAAAAGAAAATGTTGGAAAAACTCTTCTATACATTGGCTAGGCAAAAAAACTTATAAAGAAGACTACAATGGCAATCACAGCAGCAACAAAAATAAATGAATTGCGCTTTATTAAATTAAAAAAGTAAAACATCTGCAAAGCTAGAAAAATAATCAACAGAGCAAACAGACAATTTATAGAATGGGAGAAAATATTCATACACTGTACAACCAATAAAGGGCTAATAACCAGAATCCACAAAGAACTCAAGGGATTCAACAAAAAAATACAAACAACTCCATTAAAAAATGGGCAAAATGCATGAACAGAAGCTTTTCAAAAGAAGATAAGACAAGTGTCCAATCAACATATGACAAAATGTTGAACATCAGGAATCATCAGCGAATTGCAAATTAAAACCATAATGACATATCATGTTATCTCAGTTATAATGGCTTTTATTAAAAATCCCATAAGCAATAGATGCTGATATGAATGCAGAGAGGAATGAAAGCTTATACAGTTTTAGTAGGACTGTAAATTAGTATAACCACTATGTTAATCAGTATAGAGATTTCTCAAACATCTAAAATTGATGTATCATTTAGTCCAGCAATCCCTCTCCTGGTTATACACCTCCTGGGAAAAAAGTCACTTTATATCAAAAAGACACCTGCCCTAGAATGTTTATTGTGGGACAATTCAGAAGTGCAAAGATGTGGGATCAGCCCAAATGCCCATTAGTTCATGAATGAATAAAACATAGTATATGTTTTCCATAGAAAGCTACTCATTCAGAAGTAAGGATGAATTAAGGTCTTCCGTAGGCATTTGGATAGAACCTGAGACCATTAAGTGAAGTAACTGAAGAATGGACAGACACCATATGTCCTTGATATTTAATTGGAAGTAACTGATGAGCACAAATGTGGACAGCAGGAAGCAAACCCAGTGGAAATCAGGTAAGAAAGAGAAGGGAGGAGGGTATGGGCAATAACCTACTACAGGTTACAGTGAACACTAGCTGGGTGATGGGCACTCTTACAGCCCTGACTCAAGAATTACAAGTGGGATCTATGTAAACAAAAGTATTTGTACCCTATAATATTTTGTAATAAAAATATTGAAAAATTGAATAAAATGAAAATAAATTACTGAAAAAGTAGTGACCCTCATACTACCATTAAAGTATTATGATATTTTGTGTTTGTCTATATATTTACCTTTAGATTTTATACTTTTAAAGGCATGGGTGTTGCTATTTAGTATCTTATATATGTGTGTGTGTGTATACACATATATATGCCACTTTTGTTGCTTTCCAAATTTTATCTTTACTTCACATTTTGTAATTTTATTATAATGTGTTTCAATGTGTATTTCTTTGGATCTTTGAATTTATTTCATTTGAGATTGTTCATGAATCTGAATAAGTGGGATGTCCATTTCCATTTCCAGATTTGAGAAATTTTTAGGCATTATTTCTCTAAATAATGTAATTCTCTCTTTTCTCTTTTGATACTTCCATAATGCAAATATTGGTTCACTTGATATTGTCCATAATTTATTTATTTTTTATTAACTTTTTTTATTGATTTATTTTCTACTCTGAGTAGATAATTATAAATGTGCTTTAAGTTCACTGATTCATTCTTCTTGATCGCAAATGCTCTTAAACCCTTCTTGGGAAGTTTTCAGTTTAGTTACTGTATACTTCAACTCCAGAATATCAATATATGTCAGGGTTTTTTGTTTTGCTTTGTTTCCATTTGTTTGTTGATATTTTTACCTATGCATAGTTTTCTTACTTTTACTTAGTTTCATATCTTTGTTCTCTTGTAACTCACTGAACTTCTTTATGAATAACTCTGAATTATTTTTGAGGCAATTCGTAAATGTTTATGTCTTTAGGGTGACTTACAGGAAGTATATTTTGATCCTTTGTGTTGTGTTTCTATAATGTTTTTATTTTCTTGTCTTACATTATTGTCTTTACATTTGAAGAAACAAAAGTCAATGTCAATATTTACACACTTACTTTGACAGGCAAAAGTTTGTATTGATCTACTTGGCTAGATATTTCTGAGGGCCTCTCAAAGAGCAAGCTGCCCACTTCTTTTCCTGTGTATTTGCTGCTCCCATCAACCTATACCAGTTTCGGCAGCACTTAGGGTGAAGTAAGACACTAATTGCCTCCTTGGGTACAACATTAAAAGGCTGGTATTTTTGTGGTATCTTTCACCTCTCTCACTCCCCCCTCAGGCTACCTTCTCTCAATTTATAAAGCTGTCCTTGCTGCAGAAATCTCTCTTCTTTGTTCTTAGATGTCCTAGACATTTGAACTATGCCAATCCTATCACCACTGTGTGAGGCAAGACAGAAATCAGAATTTTTAACAGTGTACTCAAAAACCAAAGAAATTGAATGGCTAGACACCATCTCTGTCTTTTCTCTGCTGAGATACTGTAACTTTTTGAATGGATTTTTGGCTTCTCGTGAATTCATTCTATTAATTCTGCATATCAATGTGAAACTGGTGTTTCTCTTGGGGATTGTGGGCAGGGACTTCTAATATCTTGCTGACATCACTCTCCTATATACATTTTTAACGAATATAAAAATGAATTGCTAGAAAAATAGAAGTAAAAATGTCAATAAAGTAAATGTCAAAGAAATTGAAATATATTATTAGATTCAAGCACCATACAATTCTGTCAAATTGGTATGAATTTTTTAGTATGTTAATCTATAACTCAACTTATGGGGACACTAATGAAATTTTGACAAAAATGCAAGCTGGCGTCTATCACTCAAAACAAATAAAAAGTGACAGAGGAGAAAATATGCTTTTCATATATTATGAATGAATGTTACGTGGTATAAATGTGAAAATAACAATGGATGCATCTTTAAACAAATTATTCTATGTTTAATTGATCGTTGGAAAAGTAGTTATTTAAATGATGGCTCAAGTAAACATTTTGTAAACAAGATGTGACTCACCCACGGTTTCTTCTACATTTCTCCTTTCAAGTTGCCTATACCCTAGTTGAGGAGATTAAATGTATGTTTTAAATTCTATCACCAAATGGAGATTAATAGAGCAGAAAATAGATTTGCAGAGAATCTTTCTTGAGTTTTTGTTTTCATGTTTGTTATTGTGTTTTCAAAATGCCACATTTAATTACAAATTGATGTTGACTATTGAAGATTAATATTTAATTTTCACTTTGAATAGCACAATTCACCATGCAAGTATACATGTGAAGGGACACAATTATACAAAATAGAAAAGACTGATGAAGAGATGTAAAATGAAATGTCATAAAGGTAATCTTTCACTCCCTTGACTTATACCAAAGTTGAAATTGTAGTTAAATAAAGCTCAGAGTTACCTGGAACAAGCTAAATATGTGGTTAGGAATCAGGCAAGCAGCTATACAGTGGACCAAACTTGAATAGATGATAAAATATTATGTAAAAATAATTTTTAAAATTTTGTCACCACTAATTAATGTGGTGGACATTTTACATAACTCAGTAGACATTTTACATAAGTAGAAAAATATAAATAATTACTGTCTATTTTGAAATAAACAGGATTCACAAGTACGTAAATTAAAATACACACTCTCATGGACAACAGCAGCTAAAAGCATCTGTTGGCATGCAATAAATCATACTACAGTGATATGACATAAAAAGATGCCACTCCCGTACTTCCAAACAGACCAAAAAAATAAAGAAATAAAAAGGAAATGAAAAATCGACATTCTCTTTAGAGGCAACAAAAAAATGAGATCATAGGGCAAATGGACCCTAAAACCTAGAGAAATAGATGAATGCATAGAATTACAATATATCAGCAGCAGAAGACGCAACTGGTAACATCACTTAAAGGAAGTTGATGAATTTCTGGAAGCTTTTGTACAACAGTCTGACCTCAAGTAAACTATTTTACCAGAGGATATCAGGTCAGTGGGAAGTGAAATATCCTTTCCAGCCCCACCACCCTTTGACGCAGAAGAAGGGTAACGCACAGTTCCAGAACCATCAAGCCTTCTTGTCTCACCAAAGGGCTAAAAAAAAAAGCCAAAAACCATTTTTAAAGGTCACAGCCCAGAAGTTTAGACTCACTAAAAGAACGAGACTTAATCTGCTGGTGCACATGTGGGCATTTAAGGGAAGAGTCATAACTCGATGTGCTTGTATCCAAGAAATAGTGATTTAATAAGCTTAAAACCAATTTTCAATTGTTTATTATAAGTAGACTAGGAATTGAATTAAGAAAATGAATGGAAATGATGGTCAAAAGCAAACAGACAAGAGAGAAGTAGATCAGAGAAACCCAAAATCTGTTGCCAAGTGACAGCCTGAAGCCTGGAGTTTCCTAGCAAACCGACTTGCTGGAGCTTCACCCTCCCCTAGTGGAAAACTGCTCAGAAGTCCCTGAGCACTGAGAGACAGGCTCACCTAGGGTGGCTCCCCTCTCAGGGACACTGAGTTCTTTGGGGGAATTAGCGAGAGAATGCTGAACTCATTGGAGACAGAGCAAACATCTAAATCTCCTTAAGAGGAAAAAAAGGCTCTCAGGAAAGTTTAGGAAAAAAAAAAAAAAAATCTCCTTTCTTCTGTCATCCAGGTATTGGCAGAAGTGCTAGCTCATCTGAGCCTGTGGCTTCTGGGGTTTCATTTCCACTCCTGAGATTTGTGTGCAGTCTAATTGGGGTCTGTTTTGGCATCTTGCTCCTGGACTATGTTCCCTATCCCATGCTCTGTCTGTGTTCAGATCACAAATAATTTGGGGTAATCACAGTAGGAGTTAAATCAGTCTAATTAACATGGTTAGTTAAAGATATAGTTTGGTTACAAAATGCAAGCCCAGCAAGAGCCGTGAAATAAGGGTTAAGCCTTCCCCTGTTAGATTGATGATTAAAACAGTCATGTATGTAATAAAAATGGAGCTGACCCAGAGTTTGGAGGTGGAAAGTCCCCAGGCCAACTTTCAAAAACTTTCTTCTTGTATCTTCTAATCTTCATTTTTCCCTCATCCTTTCATTACCGCCAGTCCCTGGGGAAGAACTCAGAATGTAGTTTGGGGCTGGTCTCATACATTAATCAGAAGGTGGGAAAAGAGAAATGGGAAGAAGAAATACTTTAAGTAATGATGCCTAAGGCTTTCTCAAAATTAGTGAGAGATATTAAGTAACAACCCAAGTGTGGAGAACAGCAAACATGGTGTGTATATATACACATACATAACATATATATATATGTGTGTGTGTTATGTTTGTATATATACATACAGAGAGAGAGAAAGAGAGAGATATTTCTATAGCTAGAAATGTTGACATGTCATTTGCAAACTGCAATAAATTGGAATCAAAAAGACCATCTTCAAAGCAATTAGCAGTGAGGGTAGGGTGAGTTGGGCAGGGGGTTATCTACGGAGAAGCCAGATAAGAATTAAATTAGACATTTACTCAGAAAGCATGCAGACAAGAAGGAAGTTGAGTAAAATATTAAGTATTAAAAGGGGGTGGAGAATCACCTACAACTCTGTTCTCAATAAAATTATCTTTCAAAAGTAGGGGAGAAACAAAGACTTTCTCAGAAAAACAAAGAATTATATTTCACAGCCACACAGAATTTATGCCAACCTATATAACTTTATTCAGCATTCAAATATTAATTGATGTAAATTTTTCTATTAGCATGGGTGAAATAATAAGTCCTATAATTTCACCAGTAAAGAAAACGTTTTTACACAATCCCAGATGCATGCATAATTTTTAAAAAATCTCAGCACATGAGAAACTTAGAGGAATTTACCAAACTTGATAAAGAACATAAAATCCTATAAAATCCTATTTTGAGGAATCAGACGCGTCTCCCTCACATCAAGAGCTAGGCAAAGATTCTCCTCTTACCATTCATTTCCATATCATACTAGAAGTGCTAGCTAATGCAATACTATGAGTAAAACAAAGCAAAAGCAATATATAGATTGTGAAGAAAGAATCAGACATCGAGGCCCCCACTGCTTTACACTGGTCGGGCTACAAGCTTCTTGCAAGATGTCTGTTCAGTTAACTCACAGAAAACAACATTTTTTTAAAGTTATAATTTAAAATATGAGTTTTATATGCATATATCACATAAGCTATATTTTACATGATAGACGTGTACCTTGCAAAATTATTTGAAAATATTTCAGGATATTTATATCATTCTATGATAGATTGAGAAGCTGATGGAAACATCACTCAGATTGTCAGAAGTAGGTATTTCTGCTGTGTAAAATAGCAGAGTGTAGAAAATTATTTAATCTTTGCAATAATCACATTTAGTAAAGTTTAGGTCACAAAATATTTATCAGTTAACAATGACATTACTTTAAAAATATAAAAGTCCCCATATATTTAAGCATGCAAATAAGGACCTACACTAGTTACGGATACTAATATTCAAACTGTCATATTAAATATTGTGGTTACATGTACCCATAAAGTCACTTCACTAGTATTTCATGAAACAATTTTGGTTGGGGCAGCGCCTGGCTCAGTGAGTAAGGCACCGGCCCCATATACTGAGGGTGGCAGGTTCAAACCCAGCCCCGGCCAAACTGCAACAAAAAAATAGCCAGGCATTGTGGTGTGTGCCTGTAGTCCCAGCTACTCGGGAAGCTGAGGCAAGAGAATTGCCTAAGCCCAGGAGTTAGAGGTTGCTGTGAGCTGTGATGCCATAGCACTCTACCCAGGGCAACAAAGTGGGACTCTGTCTCTAAAAAAAATAATAATTTTGATTGAAATTCAGTTGTGCTAACATTGCCTGTATATTTTGTTGATGCAAATTTTGTTAACATTCCCACTTAACTTTCCAACTAAAGTAATTACTAATCAAGAAACTTTTAATCTTGAGTTAGCAGAGAGTAAATTGTGGTCTCACATACTGATTGCCTTTTTTATTTCATATGTAATGTCCAATAGCTGTTGTGATCTTATGGTAAGAAAATGAGCTTACTAGGCCATAAAACATATATTTAAAGTTTAAGAACATCTATGCAAATACGTAATAGTGTCCACTTTTATGATAGTTGTAATAGAGGAATATGTACAAATGTATATGAAATAATCAAATTCTCAAAGTGTCTATTTTACTTGATATACAACTATCTTGTTTTAAAGAATTTAAACTTCTGCTATAATTACCACTACTTTAAATTTTAAAAATACCTTAGATAGATAGTTATGCTTGAGCAACACATAAGGAAAAAATTAGCTGGATTTTTGTTTATTTTATTTTGTTAAATGTTAGATATTTTTAGGTAATTTAAAGTCATTTCACAGGAATACTTTATTTCAGTTTTTTAAGGATTCTGGTAAAAAAAAATCCTACCTTTATTTATTCTTATATATTACTGGTACTTGTCTCAATTTTGGTAAAAGAAGTTCTGTATCTTATGAAAAATGCATTTGCTAATTTTGGAAACTTTTGCTTAAGCACAGTACTTTAAAATGTTTTTAATATAAATACTTCAGTTGTATATTTTTGTGGGGGGATAAGTTCTCAATACCAATTTGTAAAATGTAAAATAAAGGCTTTGAAAATTATATTATTTTAGTTTCCAGAAATATAGGGTAAAAAGGCTTTTTTTCTATTTTTCTATCACTAAGCAAAACTGAAAACACTGAACATTATATAGTATATACTAAAAACCAAACTAAATGTTTTAGAGAAAAAGTCACAATGGCAGGAAATTTCACTATCAGGGACCTTGGGATCCAAGGAATGATTGGGTGGTGCTTTTCTTTTTTCTTACTGCCTCACATTTCCCTAACTGAGAACTGAATACGGCTGTGCCTAGAGATGTTACTGGGTGAAGACAAAAATAGCCCAACAGAAACCTGTTCTCTCTCCCTACCTAAAGTACCCGAAAAGAGGCAATTTAGCAAGACAGGAAACTTTTGACTGTACTCGAGTCAAATAGCACAGAGCAAACTGGCTCCACCACCAGCCCCAGCTGCCAAGGCCAAGTGGACAGACTGCACATCAGTTACAGGGAAGAGCTGCGTGCATTCAGGGGAGGGCTTGGTTTCTGCTCCTTCTAAATGTGGCGTCAACCATAACAGGAGTGATCACCTCCAGTCACACCTGGAGGTTATACTATCAAAGGGGATGGTCTTTCTTTTTCATAAACATTAACTTCATTGTCTGTGTGCTACCATTTATTTTCTCATAAAAGTAAATGAGTATTTTTTTAATTAAATGTGTGTCAAGTCATGTATAATTATGACTTGATCTAATTTAACTCAGATATGTATATAGGTTTGTGCACATGTGCACTGGTGTGTGTGTGTGAGGGTGCATTTTTAGAAGAAAGTAAGAGTAAATTATTTTTGCTTAGAAATGATACAGACATGAAAACCTGTCATAGAACTTGAGAAAATGAGCAAATTTAACAGTTCCTTCATTTATGTAAAATTTTTTGTTTGTGTCAGTTATGTTTTAGGAATAATTCTAAGCTGCTAGGCTTCAACAAGATAGATACAAAATTATCTGCCCTCCAGGAAGTATGAATTGAAAACAATGATCAATTACATAAGACCATCAAATATAACAGCTATATCAAAAATAGAATACTATATGGATGTGATGGTGAATGAATGATAGGGGTGTGGAGAATACATATTAATAGGGTGGTCAAATCTCATTTAGTAGATGATATTTAAGCAACATTATTTGAATTATGTGAGAAATGATGAAATACAGAAAACTTTTAAGTAGAATTTCCTTTTCCTTTTTTTGTAATTTCAAAATATTAGGTCAGTACATATGTTCTTTTGCATGAATGAATACCTTGTGTAAAACTTCAGTTGGGGCTTTTAGTGTGCCCATCAACAGAATAATGTTCATTATACCATAGACAAGTTTTTACCCCTTCTCTCCCACCCTCCTTCCTTCTTGGTTTCCATTAATCTTTATATCCTTTTGTACTCTTGTGCGCCCATCGTTAGACTCCCAATTATTAAGGACTACACTTTGTATTTGTTTTCCATTCCTGAGACGTTTCACTTAAAATAATGGTCTCCAGTTTCATCCAAGTTGCTACAAAAAACATTATTTCCTTCTATTTTATGGTGGAGTAGTACTCCATGGTGGAGAGTGTGAGTGTAGCTACACCAAATTTTCTTTATCCTTTTCAGTGGAATTTCTGATGTAATTTGGCTAACACTGCTTTGTACAAACATCTTATGGTAAAACAAAAATTAGATTTGTAGAAATACTATTCTTCTCTGTATAAAAATGTTAACTTCTCTTATGTACCCACATAGATATGAGTTTATATTTGCATTTACAATATGTGAAATATACTATACAATTTATAATATTACGTATGTACATATAATTTGTCTAGACTCATAAATAGCCTTTTAAGACAAAACAAATTGGAAAATTTTATTTTCTAAATTTTCTTGTGTCCAACAAAAAGTAAAACAAATTAGCAAATCACACAGTGTTCGTATCTGTGTATATAAAAATTGAGTTACCTAACCTGAACTGGTTTTGAATTTTCATTATGGAATTTATGACGAAAAAATTGCAGCCATGAAATGGAAGCCAAACATTCAAACAAAACAAAGCCTTGGGACTCTTAGTTGGATCAGTGTAATGATACACGTATGACCCGACTTAAAAATTCTTCCCTTAGAAAAGATTCATTTTGGCCAGTGCATTGGCTCACATCTGTAATTCTAACACACTGTAATGCCGAGGCAGGAGGGTCCCTGGAGCTCAGAAGTTTGAGATCAGCCTGACCAATAGCAAGACCCCCATCTCTTCTAAAAATAGAAAAATTAGCCCCGAGTTGTGGTGGGCACCCATAGTCCCTGCTACCCAGGAGGCTGAGGCAAGAGGATTGCTTGAATCCAGGAGTTTGAGGTTGCGATGAGCTAGGCTGACACCAGACACTCTAGCCTGGGCAACAGAGGGACACTATCTCAAACAACATTTTAAAACATTAAAAACTTAATATTTATCATACCTAAAGAAATAAATAAAACATGTCATAGTTGAGAAATCTCTGTATGTGTAATTAAGTGAGTTATTTGAAAAGCATTAAGGCATTCAAATTTTATAGATGTCATATACGTGGAAGATTGCTCAAGTAATTGGAGATACAATTTTATGCTAAGTTTGGCAGTATATTGTCAGATATGTTAAAGAGGATCTCAAAAATGATAATTAAAGGAACAAAAACCAGCAAGGCATTTAACAGAAAGTTTTTATAGACTAATAATAACTGAAAGCAATCTGCTAAAGGCTATATCAGGGGTACAGTTGTATTAATTTTCTATTTCAATTCTGATCATAATGTTGTTAGTTTATTATCTTACCAATAGAGCACATCTATCTATGAAACTCTCTGTATAAAATATACTCAAAGGGAATAAAAAACATACTAAATCAGAAGGTTTTATTTAAGACTTTCAAAAGAGGGGACTAAGTCATTTCTTTAACGTTAGTCCCACAGCCTGTCTAAATTTTTTAGAGCAATACTTTTTGTGTTTAAGGGATTCAAGCATGCAGCATCAAGGTGACAGAGGTATATAAGTCGTGATTTGTTTTATAACACCAAGCAAGAGAAATATCTACAATTTTACTCCACCTGTATCAGCATTTAGACATTGGTCAATTCAGTACAAACCCTGGTGAACGCAGTCGTTTCAGAACATTTAAATATTGCAATTCTTTGCAAATCTTCCAAATTTTGTCAGCAAGCTGACATTTCTTTTTATTTCTACAAGACACTCCATGGTGGGCATTTCTCCTTTACTCTCCTTCGATCACCTCAAATTGGAATATGTTTGAAAAGAAATGCATGTTAATCCTTATCAGGAAGGCCCACACTAACACCTCCTAAAATTATAATATCTTAATTATTGCAAATGCCACTTTCCCTTCCTTTCCCTTCGGCATGTGTAAGATAATATTATCCACTTTGTATTTCTCATTTAAAAAAAAACACTACACAGCTTCTGTTACACACCATTTTCCCTAATCTAAATAATTTCCCATTCTGCAGAGTGATCAATTTTTATAAACTTTCCACAGCATAATCTTCCAATCATCACCTTTGGGTTTCCCGTCACCAAGTTCCTTGTATCTGCCTGTGACTTCTGTTCTTCCTTTTGCCTATTTTGAAAATAATCTTATTTAAGACTTATTTTAAATTACATTTTTATTATATCTTTTTATTGGTGACCAAATTTGAAGGTAATTTCCTCTTACTCCAAAATTAGAGGGAATGAAAAATAGGTAGTTCATTTTATTTGTGTTTTTTACTACACTGAAGTTGGCAAGAAGCAAAGAGAACATATGGGATGAAGATTGCTCATCACACTGTTCTATCCATTCTCAGCCATAGAAGATGAACAATCAGGTGAATCAGGTAGGTTTTTGTGTTTCTCTGCATTTAGAAAAATAATGCATCCAACTTCAGAGTGAAATAGATCTAGGCATATGGGCTTCTGGAAAGACTAAGAAATGATGAGTAGTTGAATCAATAATCTTCAAGTAATTATTTTAGTAGGAACAGTAGAAATTATTTTAATAATAAAATTTACTCTTTGTTCTCTTATTTCTAAATTAGCCATTTATAAGTGCATTTATAATGGGATTTCTGAAAGAGGCAATTTGTTGAAAAAGTACACATTAAGGATCTTTTACATTTATATAATAAACTGAAATCAGCTTTTAGAGATGAACAGCATACTAATTTTCATTAGGATATTCATGTTCAAATTTCGCTATAACATGAAATTCATGATGTAATTTACTTTTGCCCGCCCCTTTTGGTCGGCTTCTCCTGATGCTGTTTTTTCCCCTTCCTGTAGCCATGTTGTGCTCACCGCAGTTTTCCTGTAATTGGTTTTGGATCTTAACTCTCTTCTCACCTTCTTTTCTTGATGTAGCATAGTCCTTTATATATCATCTCATAATTTTGAATTTTTTGGAGTTTATTAGAGGCAACATCTTGCCATCAAAAGTTCAAGGTATATGAAACGTTGGAAGAATTAGAAAACCGTTATGGCTCAAGGCACTGTATGTGTATAATTTACTGTGCTTAATGAATAGCATAGTCTCAAAACATAAGGGAATATGGGGAGAACAAACAAATGAATCAATGCTTCTTTTAAGTCTCAGCTCTATGGCTTAATTCACCACCGGAAAATGACTTAAATTCTGGTATCTTTATCTGTACCTACCTCCATTTCTACGTCTATTTCAAAACATTTCCATTAACATCTACTACAGGAAATTTGAGCTGAAACTTAGGTAAATATAAATGTATTACTAAAAATGCACAGCAATATATTATTATTATATGAATTATAATCACACGAAATGTTTAACTTTAAAACATACCAAATGTTTCCACACTTCATGCGTCACAAATTTTTTTAATGAAATGGTTTATTCTGAGATTATTATGTTTTTTTTTTAATTTAAGTAATGAATTTATTCTGAAGTGAATATAAAGACATCTTACTACAACTATATGAAAAGAGGGTTTTTTTGTTACAATGTAATATGTGGTGATTTGTATAGCCGAATATCAAAGCCAATGAGCAGAACCATAACTGGATAGTGAACAATAGCATTTGGAAACCCCATTTTGGGGGGAAATGTTCAAAATTTCATATTTATAAGCAGAGGTACATCAAAAAAATAAAACAGGATCTAAAATTAATCTCAGTATGTTCATTGAGAAAAAAAGTCAGAAAGGTTTATTTAGCTCTCTGTGTATCAAATATTTAAAACTGCTTTGAAAAAATGTGTATGGAAGTTTTCATTTGATAAGAAAACACTGAAAAAATAACTTAAATATTACCCAATTGTTTGAAACAATTTTATTTATTTTACCACAAAGGAAACAAAAATTAGTGCAATGAGAGCAAGACATTGAAAAACTTCTAAAGTTGCTTAAGTTTCCCATGTACGAACTATTTTGGCCAGTATATGTATCATGTATCATGTAAAACTTTGAAGACAGATATTCTGATTCACAAAATGTGGGAGTAAATCGTATTTCAACTTTTCTGATGACTTCACTTCTAAAAACTATATTTCCACTATTCACAAATATACATTTCAAATACGTTACCAATGTATGTGGGGAAATAATATCACACACACATGGACGATGAAGGCATCATTGTTATTACAATATTAGATAAGTGTTGAAACATTAGATTCCTTATAGCAAATAGCCACAACTTTGGCTCAATAGTTTTTTTAAGTGTGTTTTAGGTTTTTTTTTTTCCATATCTGTGATCAAAAGGAAATGAAATTGAATACTTTATATAAATTATAATGGATATAGGATAAAAATTAATTTAATTACCAAGTTCCTGCAATTCTCATCTACTGAGCTGTAAGTCATTTGCTGTTTGAATTCACTAGAAGGAAGCATTTTTATAATTGTAATAAAAACAAAAGTGAATTTTATATGCTGTTAATGATGATGATGCCTTCTGAGAACCAGTGCCCTGATTTTTTTTTTTTTTTGCAGTTTTTGGCCAGGGCCGGGTTTGAACCTGCCACCTCTGGTATATGGGGCCAGCGCCCTACTCCTTGAGTCACAGGAACCACACTGGTGCCCTGATTTCTGTAACAGAAAAATGGTATTAGGACAAGTTTTTGGTCAGATGTAAACAATAAAGCTGGTTTCTTTTTTTCAAATTTACCAATAAAATAAATTTCATGACAATGAATTACTTAAATATGCCAAAAAGTATTCCACTGAGAGGAAAAAATATGTTAGAAAATGGTACACTTTTTATTTTAAAGAATAAAAATATAATAGTATAGAATTTAAAAATAAAATAGAAAAAATGCTATAAATATTCAAGACACTAAAAATATCAAAAAACTACAAATGTAACAAATAGATAATTGTCATATTATGTAATAGCTTGTATAATTAATATTTATTAGTCAATAAGAATATAATAATTCTATCTCATACATTAAATAAATAAAGCATTATAAAAGACCACTGTGTTTATAAATACAGGAAAATGTTAATTCTCACATATATTTACATAAGCAAATAATAATTATAAGCAAAATCATCATAATTATTTTAGCAGTTTCTAATGCTGTTGGAGGAATGAACTGGAGAAAAATTTTAGATGGGGATTTTATTTTATCATTCAAAATGTAAGCTGCACATGCTTTTAAAATAAGAAATGCAACCTTAAGATGAAATGTATAAATTTTCATTTTCTGTTTTATTCCATAGCTCTGTTTCAATGTTGCCTGGCATTTTATTTTCATTTAAATATGTTATTTTTGCCTTGGCATCCGGTTTTATGTGAACTTATGAAAGAAGGATGATGGGTTGTATGGGGGAAGCCTGGACCGATGTTGCTTTAGGAACTTTCTTGTTTTCTGTTAGATTAAATTTCTTTTGCTTGCTTTGTTAACTCCCTTCACTATCATACTTCTAGGGAAGGCCTGGCCCTCCCATGTTGATTCCTTCTAGAAGATATGACTTTCCTGAGACTGTCTCTACTTGTTCTACATACTTTGACTCACCTGTTTACCTAGTAGATAGTGCTGACTTGCCTTGTTTGAGACTGTTCTCTATATTTCCCCATACAAGAGAAACTCACTTTCTGAAAAGAATGTTTTAATGAAAACAAATTTTATTTTTCTTTGTCAAGACAGGGTCTCCCTTGCTCACCCAGCCTGGAGGGCAGTGGCATGATCATAGCTCGTTGCAGCTTGGAACTCCTAGACTCAAGTGATCTTCCTGCTTCAGCCTCCCATGTAGCTAGAAATAGAGGCAAGTCCCACCATGTCCAGTTAATATTTTATGTTTTTGTAGAGATAAGGATTTGTTTTGATGCCCAGGTTGGTCTCAAACTCTTGTGCTTAATTGGCCCTCCTGTCTCGTCCTTCAAAAGTCCTGGTATTACCTTTGCGCCCCATCAAAAATTCACTTTCTGAATGTTAGTATACCTATGTCTGCAACCTCTATTTCCCTCCTATAATATCTTTGTTCCTCAAAAGAAATGTTCCTAGAAAATAAAATGGCATGCCTAAGTATAGAGAAAAAAATAAAGCCAAGTTTCTTAATCCTCAATTATTAGAAGAAACATAAACCAAAATGAGTGTGATAATATTTCACAACATAATATACGTAATTGATAAATAAGCATTCCTGACTTGAGTGTAAATAGTGAATCAACTTTGGAAAATACTCCTACAGCCATTTTATACAGTTTAACTAAAATACACTTTAGACCCAGCTATTCTATTCCTAAGCATTTACCCAAGAAAAATGAAAACATATTTATGTGTAAGTCTTATACACAAATGGTGGTAATAATGTTATATAAAAAAGCCAAAAACTGGAAACAAGCCAACTATTAATACTTTTTAATTAATAATTTTAAAATGTGCTTTTTCTATAAAAATAAGTAATTAGCTACCCAAGAGGACTGTAGCAAGGATGTTGCTATTGATCTTACAGTGCTCTTTTTCCATTTTTATTATTAAAGCCTCCTAAGAACGTCTCCTTTCTACCAGTGGGGGCAGAATCAAAGCTTCAATGTCTTATACCAGAGCTGTCACAACTCTCCATGTCTCTATCACAATGGGCATCAGATGAATTCACTATATTGATCAAATCATTGTGATTGTTCTTTGTGAGTTGGAACTACACAATAGAACAAACTTTTTGGAAAGTCACTGTATGCTAGAGGCACAGACATATATCATACACTGTTAACAGGGCCCGAGCCCACTGGTATGAAACATATCAATCTATCCTTTTCCAAGTCAACACTTAATTTATCTATTCACAGAGGAGATATATACCTCATGGGCTTCTCAATTTCAGTAACAAACCATGCTTCATTTAGATTTTCTACTTTGACTCCTTTGCCAACTAAATTATAAATCTGCAATAGGTCTAGGGTTCCATGGTCGTGACTTTGCCTTCTTTTTAAAAATATAATCCTTATCTTTAGGGTGGAGTGTTCTATGTACATCTATCAAGCATAGTTATTCTAGGGTCTCATTTAAATCTCTCATATCTCTGTTTAATTTCTGTTTAGAGGATCTATCCAGCTCTAAGAGAGTGATATTAAAGTCCCCTGTTATCATGGTGTTATATGCTATCACATTGCTCAGACTGAGTAAGGTCTGTTTCAAGAATCTGGGAGCATTTAAATTGGGTGCATAAATATTTAGAATTGAAATGTCTTCTTGTTGTATTTTTCCCTTAACCAATATGAAGTGACTGTCATTGTCTTTTTTGACTTTAGTTGCTTTAAATCCACATGTATCTGAATTCTTCTCATCATCCCATGTAACATTTTCCAAAATTGATCATATCCTGGGACACAAAACAAACCTAAACAGAATCAAAAGAATTGAAATTTTACCTTGCATCTTCTCAGACCACAAGGCACTAAAAGTGGAGCTCAACTCTAACAAAAACGTTCAACCTCACACAAAGGCATGGAAGTTAAACCACATTATGCTGAATGACAGTTGTGTGCAGGAAGACAAAAGCTTAATAACTAGGATCTATAGAGAACTTAAATTAATCCACATGAAAAAAGCCAACAATCCCATACATCAATGGAGAGGAGAGATGAACAGAATCTTCTCTAAAGAAGACAGACGAATGGCTAGCAAACATATGAAAAAATTCTCATCATCCCTAATTATTAGAGAAATGCCAATTAACCCTGAGATATCATCTAACCCCAGTGAGTATGGCCCATATCACAAAATCTCAAAACTGCGGATGCTGACATGGATGTGGAGAGAAGGGAACACTTTTACACTGCTGGTAGGACTGCAAACTAATACAACCTTTTTGGAAGGATGTATGCAGAAACCTCAAAGAACTCAACCTGGACCTCCCATTTGATCCTGCAATCCCATTACTGGGCATCTATCCAGAAGGAATAAAAACCTTTTATTATAAAGACACTTGTTCTAGACTGTTTATCACAGCTCAATTTACAATTGCTAAAATGTGGAAACAGCCTAAATGCCCCTCAACACAGGAACGGATTGTCAAGCTATAGTAATATGTATACCAAGGAATACTATTCAGCCATTAAAAAATGGAGATTTTGCAAGATTTGTATTTACCTGGATGGAGGTGGAACACATTATTCTTAGTGAAGCATCACAGGAATAGAGAGGCATGAATCCTATATATTCAACTTTGATATGAGGACAATTAATGACAGTTAATGACACGGGTGTGGGTGAAGGGGAAAGCAGACAGAGAAGGTGGGAGGGTGTGAGGAAAAGGAAAAAAAAATCTTTATATTAAAAAAAAAGAGTTCACTGACCATTGACTCTGAAAAAAAAAAGATCTGACAGATCTAGTGGTGCTTGAAGTGTCTGAGGCAAATAGTTATTGTGGAGTGAACCCATATTCTCTTCTGCATCTCCCTGTTCAGCCTGTCATTATCAGCTGTAGACTGGTGCTGGGCCCTTTCAGAGACAAGATGCTTCTCCATAGACCTTCGAGAGACCATGACACATGCAGGTAGCTGTGATGAATCGGTGCTATCCTTCACACCAAGACGTGGATTTGTACACAGCTATGATTTAATAAAAAAAAAAAAAAAAAAAAAAAAAAAAACACACAATCAACACTAATGTTATTAAAAGCATTAACCCTACCTCCCTTAACTCGAGTTGAGAGTATCCTAATTGGGAGAGTGCACCCAAGGAATCAATATCTGGATATGTCTGGGATAATGATCTATATCTATGACCCAAACACACTGAGACTTTCCATGAAATTGTCAATTCGTCAGGATTTGATGAATGACTAATATGTGACCAAATGTGAACAATGCTAAAGTATCTATGGCAGATGTGTGCACGTGTGTGTAAGGTGTGTGTGTGTGTGTGTGTGTGTGTCAAGCACATGTGTGTATTTTAGGGGGACGTTGGACAAGTTCTTAAGGTACTGACTATATAGGGCAAGATAGTCGTGTTTATAGTCAGGAAAATCAGGTGTAGGTCACTTCTTTTAAGTATATTAAGGATTTGTTTATAAATGGCTAATGTTAGTCAATTTTGATCATTTTGTTTTTTCTCTCTTATTCTTATACTCCTTATGGATTATGTTGGTTTTCTGAGTGACACTCTGTTTACTAACACTTCCTTCCTTTAGCATACTGAAATTTCTAGTACACTAAATTTTTCTATTACTCTAAAGTATTTTTCTGTAAGTTTTCATACGAATGATGTTTTTGAAGCCTAAGTATTGACTTGAGTCCTGAGTTATTTAACATTGAGGCAGGGATTAAAGGCAAACAAAGAATTTGATTGCCTGGTGCGGTGACTCACACCTGTAATCCTAGCACTCTGGGAGGCAGAGGCAAGTGGATTGCCTGAGTTCTGGAGTTCAGGACCGTCCTGAGCAAGAGCGACACTCTGTCTCTATTACCAATAGAAAAACTAGAAAGTGTTGTGGCACATGCCTGTAGTTCCAGCTACTTAGGAGGCTGAGGCAAAAGAATCACTTGAGCCCAAGAGTTTGAAGTTCTGTGAGCCATGAAACCATGGCATTCTACCCAGAGTGACAGAGTGAGACCCAGTCTCAAAGAAAAACAAGAGAGAGCGACTATGATTAAGATTAAAACATACTACTCAGAATATGTAGTATTTTACACATTTCCCTCAAGATTTTGCATAAAATTTCAGACATTATCCAAACTGCATGAACTTTTTCTATGAAGCTTTTGCTGTTGCAGGTACACTGTATTACAACATTCTATAATACACCTATCAGTGTAAAGGGAATAATATCAGCCTTGGTATCTATTCCTAAATTCAATAAGTGTTCATGATTCCCTTTCTTTGTCACTCTAGAAAACGTATTTCCTGCCTACTCAGACATATTAAGTATATCAGATCTGGAAATTAAATGGTCAAGTCATTCCTAATTACTGGTAATACAAAAGGACAGAAGGGTATCTTCCAGACTTTTCTTTTGATTCAGGAACAAACATACTTTATAAAATCCTTAATGCCATTAATCAGCTCAAACTGCATTCTTCCTGGTATATCTTGTTTAACTCTTCCTGGAATATCTTGTTTAAATATAACTGCGAAAGATGAAGACTTCCCATGATTTTATATCTAATTGTATTGAAGCCAATTTCTAAATTGAGTAGAATTTTAGAAAGGATCAGCGTATGTGTGTGCATGTATATGTGTGTTTTAATCTGGTTACATGTAGTAGAAGTCTACTATAATTATACGTTTATAGTAAAAAATAGTAGTACTGTGCAGAAGTTTCTAAATAAATATTAAATCACTTCCAGTGCTCACTACAAGCCATGCTGAGTGACTGTGCAGGGATTCAGGATATTTGGTCGTTCTATAGAGGAATGAATTTTATAGGAGCCTTAACACTGGGGGGCTGTGGGTATCTTTATTTATAAGATAAAATAACCGTTACTCCCATCTAACCATTTGGAATCATGACAAAGAAGGTAGTCTCGTTGATACATTTTTTTTCTTTCTCAGCTCCAGCATGAGTGGAAAGAAGCCTTGGTGAGTTGGTTTTCTGAAAATATGTTTCATCCACTGTTATTAGTAGCTTCTATCTCAGTAGCAGGAGCAACAAGGAAGAAATATGACTATTTTGTTTCTGTAATCATTCCAATTTGTGCAAGTATAGAAGCTGTACATTTATTGATTCATTCTTACAGGACAAGGAAGATGAAAGACATACCTCAATGCCAATCTTCTAATTAATTAATGTAGGGTGAAAACACTAATTGCACTTACCCAAAGCCTAAATAAGCATCGCAGGAAAATGTGTGCTGGTACTTTCGATGCTTTCTCAAAATTACAAAGACATATTACAGCACAGATTATGGCCTTCTCTCTATATTCCAAAGTTGGTACAAAAATTCCCTGTAGCTATTTTACATGATTAAAGATTATTTAGAAAACTATTCCTGTTTGTCGAAGATTTTAACAAATTATTCTTAAAAGGACTATAAATTTAATGTGCTACCATAGCTAAGGAAAAACAAAATTTAAAATATAAACAATAAATTGGAGATACAGTGACATGGCCCAGTCAGGAGGCTGAGGCAGGACATTCGCTTGAGCTCAGGAGTTCACAGCTGCAGTGAGCTGTGATCAGGCCACTGTACTCTAGCCTGGGTGACGGAGCAACACCCTGTCTAATAACAAAAAGAAGAGTACGTTCCATACTCCATTCTTCCCACGACTTGTTATACTTTTCATTCTTTCTTCCATTTATAATTTCCATTTTTCATTGCCCCTACATCTACCTCGCCAGAGCTCTTCCTCTCATCTCAGTTTCTTTATTCTTCTCACCTTCCATTCTTTTTGTCACCTCAGTTGAATATAACAAATATTTAACATTATTTTCAGAGACTGTGAGCTGAGAAATTGTCGCTTACAGATCCGTCACCTCTTCTACCCCGTCTGTATCAAATATGACTTTTTCACTGCAAAGTAAGGTAGAGTATATTCAATACTTGATAAAATAAATGCTAGCAGCCACTTGGCAATTACCTTAACATCCTGATTCCCTAAGTGGATTGGGATTTATTTTGTAATAGGAAGTAAGTGATATCATATTTTAAGTTATATAAATCTACAAGTACATCTTGCAAGGGCACTTCTATTATCAGAATGTTTGCTTTCCTTCAAATTCATGTGTTGAAACCTAATTCCCCAAAGCAATAGGGTTAAGAAGTGAAGCCTTTGGGGAGGTAATTCAGTTATGAGGGTAGAACCTTACAAAGGTTATTAATGCCCTTTATTAAAGAGGCACAGAGTACTTGTTTGTTCCTTCCACCACCAAAGGGCACAGGAAGTAGGAGCCAATGATGAACCAGACAATGAGCCCACACTAGCCACGGAGTCCCCTGCCACCACCTTCTGTGACTTCCCAACCTCCGGAACTGTGAGCAATAAATCCAAAGTTTACAAATAGCCAGTCTGTGGAATTTTACAGCAGGAGTCCAAATAGTCTAAGATAGACAATGATATCAACTAATTATAAAAGTATTTTTGAAACTTTTTTATGACTAAATAAGATTGTTACATGTAGAACCAAAATCAATAATCCTGTGTTTCATATCTATCACTTTTACGCATTTTTATTGTATTTGATTTTAGAAAGTTTATGGGGTATAAAAACTAAATATTTTTTGACGCAAACTGTGTACATCTTTATATGGTAAATGGAAGTAAATGCATATAAGTTGTGTACAGGTGTTAAGTTCAACACTAAGAAAAGACAGAGAACACAAGCTTGGTTCTGACCTTCGTGAAGTTGACGGTAATGGGAAAGAGAAACAATTATCACACACAGGTGAAAGAAAGTAATGAGCTGTATATATTCATATAGGTCAGTCGGAGATATAGTTTCTGAAGTGAGGTTTCTGTCAAGATCTAAGGAGAGTAATGTGGTACAGCTGACAGCCTATTAAAGGCTGGTCTATGTTTCATCAGCGCTCATACTGGCTGGTTTCTTGGATTCAATCTGTAACAATCAGAATGAGCTTTTTACAGTTTTCATTTTCTTTATTTTCTTTTCCCCCTTTCCCGTCTTCTCAATATGTACTGGCAGGACTGAAATGAATTGCTAATCATCTCAGATCACTGTCCTTCTGTAAATTCTATCTGGGGTGGAAATTCAGAACAGTTTCAGTAGTGGAATTATTTTAAGGATCTTGTAATAGATGAACAGGACTTGCATACTATACTATAACTATGAATATACCAAGACTTTTTTTTTCTTGCTTTTAATAAAACATTTAATGCTATTAATTGTCAGGAATTATATAAACATTTCAATTTGAGAATTTACTTCTTGCTTATTTCGACATTTATGGTGTGATGTGTGTATGTCTCTAATTTTTATTTTTTCTTGAGAGTATGGGAATAATTTAAGAGAAGCATTATGAACATATTCTCTAAGTTCATAGATGAGCAGAATTTAAAAGAAAAGCATTAATGCATGTTTGGCATTTTCTCTAGTAATGTGTTGGTAGTAATATCAATTTCAGATTCTTTACCGTGGCACTCAACTGTAGCTATTCATGATTATATTTCTCACATCTCTTCCGAACATCCCATCTTTTCTACCTGAATGAAACTCTTTTCGCCTACGTCTCCTTGGCACGTTGTAGTGCAGAGTTCTCAGCCTTGGCACTCTCAATATTTTGAGTTGGATAATTCTTCTTTGAGAGGATCAGCATCCCTACCCTCCTCCATCTACTAAATGAGAGCAGTGCCCCTCCCCAGGTTGTGACACCAAAAACATCTTAAGACATTGCCAAATATAGGGCGTGGGAGTTGGGACAATACTAAATCCACAGTGAAGAATCACTGTGTAACAAAGAGGACCCAGTCCTTGGTATTACATAGTCCTAGATTTAAAATCCCTATTTCAGTATGCATATGTGTTGTGTAAATTACTTAACTTCTCGGGCTTCAGTTCATAACTTTTCCCTCATATATTTGCTGCAAGGGTGAAAGGACAATACACAGTATATATACATGAACTTGTACATAGTAACCTGTCTGCTCCCTGCGATAGAGTAGGTACTCCTTAATTCTTTCGACACGTGGCCACAGGCCACTTTTACTAAAGGATGTGTCAAGGACATTTACACTTAGAAGGCTTATTTTGACTCTAGACCCTTGAGCATAGTATAGAATATTCTTTCCAATTCATTGCCACCCCTCACATGAGTTAGTTGTTTTTGTGTAGCCATGGCTGGCTCCTGATCTACGGCATCATTCTCATCGACTAGATGTGAACAGAGTGTTTACTTTCCTGTAGAGAGAGATATATAGAAAAACTTCGTGGAAGATGCGGAAGATTCTCCTGTTTTCCTGCCGCTGTGTCTCAGTTTGTCTTGTACTGCCTGAAAGTATCTCAGATTAGAAGTGTTATTCTCTGCATGGTCTCAGGGGGCCTGACTGCTTGGGCTCTGCGGGGCCTGGCGCTCTGGTCTGCACCAGCACCTTAACATCAGACACTCTACTGGTACGTTAGCCGTTTATGATTTAAGAAAACAATAGCTCCCAAAGCAAAATAAAATAAAAGCAATGACAGTTGAAGCGAAAACAATGGCATTTTTTGTTTGTTTGTTTGCTAAGGCGTGGAAGCTATTTTGTCACTTACTCTTCAACTCATGTTTCCAGCTTGCATTTTCTGACCTATATGCTTTTGAAATAATTCCATTGTTATTAAACATTGTGCTATATATATTTTTTTATTTTATCAGGAATGATAGAATATCTCAGTATTCAAGTGAATATGAGGGTGACTGGGGGTGGGGGGAGACCTAAATTGGAGAAAGCTAAAAACCACACAAAGGATGTCGATGGGTAAATCAAAGATTAACTCAAAAAAAAGGCAAGAGAAATAAGGAGTTGATTCAGTAACATTCACTGAAAAGATTTCTTTTCATCATTTATTTTTTTGGTTACCTTTGTATAAAAGCCATTTGTTATATGTGTGGGTTTCTTTTTGAACTCCCCATTTTGTCCTATCCATATCCATCCATATTGCATTACACATTGATTTGACATGACTTCACTTACATATTATCAACATGAATTTTAATCTTTCTGAGATTCGCATGATAAATGTGTTTGTTCACTAGATAGTGTCTTATTAGTGCCTTATTCTATCTTCACTTTTATCAATCTTTTTTATTTTCATTGTGTTCTTCTAACTTCATAGTTTTAAATGACCTCTTTTAAGTTGACTGATTTGTCTTTCTGCTGATTAAGTCTGCTGTTTAAGCATTATTTGGAAGTTTTTAGTTTAATTATTGCATTCTTCACCTTTAGAACTTATCTTCGTTTCTTTTCTCATGGTTTCTCTATTTGATATTTTCATTTTGCTTATGTATCACTTTCCTGATATTTAGTTTTTAATCTGTGTTCTCTTGCCACTCATTGAGTTTTATTGAAATGTTTGGGTATTTTTTCTTTATGCATATATCTCTATTTCCTTAGAGCCAGTTACTGGAGATTAATTTTCCTTCTTTGATTGTGTCTTATTTCCTGATTATTCAAATTTCTTACAGTTTTGTATTGTTGTTTGTGTATTTGAAGAAATAGCTGCTTCCCCTGCCATTACAGACTGGCATTAACATGAAAAGATCTTCACCATTTAGAGCAAATAGAAATTGGGAGCCTCTGAAAACTTTCTGCTGCGCTTCTCTCCTGAGGGAGTCTCAGTGGAGGATCCCTTGTATCAATGCCAAAAAGCCAAGCTGTCTGCAGTTATCTGCCCACCTTATTTCCTCCAGGCATTGCTGTGAAAAGCTAGCTCATTGACTAGGCACTAGCACATTGACTACACACTGCATTGACCTCACCCTCTCTCCTGGAGGAAGTCTCATTGCGGTGAACATTTTTCCAACCTCACAGAGTTGCACCTGTCACAGTGGGTGTCTATTTTTTATTTGATCTCAGCCACATGGGAGTAGTTCCAACAGTACCTCATGAAGGCAACATGGAAACCTGTCTCCAGGGCACCATAAAAGCCTAAGACTTAGATATATGTTCTCATTTTTTACTCCCTAAGGTGAGAAATTGCCTGAGGAAGTGAATTCTCTCAGTGCTGGCCTCTGGGCCAATATTTAACACTGAATCATAACATTTTGAAATAAAGTTATTGAATAAATATTTATGAGCACTATGTTTATTGGAGGATTATCTTTGACAGTGATTGTGAAGAACATACATTCCTAAAAATAATTTGTGAAAAATGTATAATTTGTTAAGTAAAGTGGAATATTATGCAGTCTTCAATACCCTTTCCATTTCAATTTATTTCTGTTATTTCAATACACTTAAAATACCTCAACTCTTTTTAATGTGAGTGGAAGCTTAGGAGTCTCATTGAAATTAATTGTTCCAAGGTTATAAATGCTAGTACAGGGAATTTAAATGTATTCAATATGTTACATATAACCTTATGTAATTCTGACCTTGATACTATCCACTTAACCTAGAACTACAACCCTTTTCTCTCATTTATAAATAATTCTCAGTATTAGAACTAATTATATATTCACTAAGCCACACAATATAACTTAATAAAATTCTCCAAATCTGAATGAATGAATTTACCTGTTTTTAATCATATGATCTGATTTGTAATCATAGGTCTGTCCTTAGCTCTCTTTTTTTTTTTGTCCTTATCTCTTTACCCCATGCATATGGCTTCTTCTACCACACTGGTTTCCTTACTTATATTTTAGTAACATAAATCCATTCTTCCAGCCTCTTTACTTTAGACTTACTCTTTTCTTGCCTTGACAGTCTATTTTAGAAAGATTCTCGTGGATCATTCCACAAGTTTTTTAGGACTATGCTCAGATAGCACCTTATCAGAGAAGTATATTGAAGATAAGTGCTGGCCTTTCTTTTTTCACTTTACCTTATTTGGCTTTCGAATCTGTTAACTCCTGACATATTTATATACTGGTTTCCTTGTTGAAATTTTTGTGAGCAGGAACTTAGAATTTGCTGCTCAGTGTTTGGGCTTTATTCCCTGTGCCTAGAATATTTCCAGAACATAAAAGGTGTTTAATTAATATTTGATATATGAATGAATGAATGTTCAGAAATTGTTTTTAACAACTCTTCTAAGTAAATACTGAAAACATATTATCAGCTCACTTCTTATTGGATTATTAACACATGTGATTTTCTGAGACAGCAGATAATGAATGCAGGTATTTAATTAATGACTATATGACTTATCAATGGTCACAACTCTGTCAATTGACACAAAGACATTTTCTTCTCTGTGATACACTTTCTTAAATTGTACCCCTGTGTACTACACTTTCTTTTTACTTTCTCCTTTTTGTGTTCTTTCTGTTTTTTCTTATCTGTCTTGTTAATCTTCTCTTTCTCCTGTGTGGATGCATATTTTCTGCCTCTCTTTCTGAAGTTGGAGCACTGGAAAGCTCAGCAGGTGGTTTTCTCTTTCACTCTACCTATACCCATTTCCTGAGTCACCTTATTTAGTTGTATGGCTATGCTTTCTGTAGTTTTCTTTTTTTCATAATTAACATCCCAGGGGGTGTAAGACATGTGGAGCAAGGGGTGAAGCAATCTTGTAGGATTTGGTACATGGTTTGGGAGGGGTGTGAATATATATATTCTCAGATAATCTAATATCGTCAACTCCAATCTCTTTTCCAGTGAAAGTCTTCCAACTTTTCAACACCCTAAAATGCAAATGTATTCACCACTTTTACCCATGACACTATTTACCTTATTAAAGTTGCTTTAGCATTTTATAAATTTTTATAACTATACTGATAGTTTATAATTCTAGCTTAGCAATCTCTTTGAACACATCCCTTACCAGTCCTCTAGGGAAGGGATGCCTTATAAATGGACAACATATCTACTCTTAAAATGGTATACACTTCCCAAGTCCCCCCAGCTTATCTATCTTATAATATATTCAGTGTAGTCTAGCTTCTGTGCTCCTTTTTTTTTTCTTTTTACATATTCTCCTAGCACTTTCCAAAGTAACCACTCACAGTAAAGTGTAGAATATTTTGCTATCTTTCCACTTAGTGTTAGGTCCTTGAAATCTTAGACTCTCGCCTTTATTTTTAGGCAGAGCAAAATGCCAGTTGTGACATGCAATACACACATACACACACAAAAAGAAAGAAATGGATATCTGAATGCAGGATAATATATTCAATTTTTAAAGGTTCTCAACATTTTTGGAGAACGCTCATTATTCTTATCAATAATCATACTCTAATGTTTAATTTTAAAATGCAAATCAGGATTATAGTGAAAAAGAAAGAATTCAGTCAAGCTCAAAACCTATTCATGTTTCCACTTCTTCAAGAAAAGTATGCCTCATCAGATCAGATAACATACTGAATTCACCTCTTTTTGTTTCACTTGATGGAAAATTAAAAGCAATTGAGATAACAATTCAGTTACAAGAAGAAATTACTTGAAACAAAGTAGTGAAAAATTAAATTGACCTCATTGAATTACTTCATTTATAATTTATAATCATAATTTAATTAAGATTTAATAACAGAATAATGCTCTCTGTTTAAATTAAATGGCAAAACATGCTAATTTTCTTTATGCTGGAGCTGATTGGAAATCATCAACATTGTAATTTTATGACAACATTTTTTTTCTTTGCTCTTATAAGCTATATTTTTCACAGCAGTTTTAGGTTCACAGAAAAACTGAACAATTGAAAGGGAAATACAGAGATTCCCCATACAGCCTCTGCACTTACCTGTAGCTTCCCCCATTATCAGCCTCTGCACGAGTGGTACATTTGCTACAAGTAATAAACCATAGCTTACATTAGGTTCACTAACATCCACGCATTATATCCATTCTTAAACATAAATAGTTTATGTTAGAGTCACTCTTGGTCTTGTGCATTTTATGGGTTTCAACAAATATATTATGCCATGTATCCACTGTTACAGCAACATCCGGGGTATTTTCACTGCCATAAAAATCTTCTATACTCTACTTGTTTATTCTAACTTTTTTATGTTAAAAGTGATTAGGATTTATCAACATTAAAATGCTATATCAACTTTTTAAAGTTGTCTAAGTTATTTATCTGAGACAAGGAAATAATAATTTACCTATAGACAGAGAATATATAAAAATAAAACAAATTATTTATATACTGTTTCATCACTTAAAATTAATCATTATTTAAAAAAATAGTTAATTGCTCTTATTTAACATTTTAATGGTTGATAAAGCTTTATGGACTTTTAAGGATATCTATTTGAGAATTTTAGTAGGTTGTTGAAGGAATTTAGGGAGTTTTTAAAAATTCTATTTCCTTGAATATGCAACTTAGGTTTTACTTAAAGGGACAGCTAAAAGCAAAGTATATGTATTCTCCCTTTACTATATAGAACTATACAAAATACTCCAGGTAATAATTAGCCCCTGAATTAAATTTGAAAGTTTCCTTGATATGCACAATCACATCAATAGAGTGGCTTAAAACCAATTTCTTTTTTTCTCATGCAAAAATATCCATGCTTTATCTCAATTTTCTCCTGTGATAAGAAACTATAATGGATGAAAAATGCGTATAGCCTCCCTTACTTTTAAGAAAAATATAGATACTTTCAGACATGTATTTTTTAATTGACTTAAATGTTCTACTTAAAACCTCAAGGTTACTAGCAAAACTCTACAAAGCAAATTGGTCTAAAGATAGGATGATTTAGAATATTTTATCAAATTATTTTATTTCTCTATTAAAAACAGTAAAGCAAAATTGTCTGGAAGTATCAAAAAGTATTTATGTGATTGCTACTTTCACTGAATGCAAATATTTAGTTCAACTGAGAAAGATTTAGACAAGGGGTTCTAATGTCGTCTAACTGGTGCCATGAATGAAGGAATGAGTGCTCAGGAGAAAGTCTATGCCACATGAGAGACTGCAAAAACCTATGAAAAAACAAATATTCCTTCACATAATTTGATTTTTCATACTAGTGAGGAGTCACAGAATGTGTCCCCAAAACATGCCACTTTGGTATAAGAATTGTTTTAAGCCAGACACTTGCAAAACAACAAATCTGAGAAAGAAATTTTAATTGCCCTTTCTCCTGAAAACAGGAGACAAAACCTCCCAAGTGAAAGTTACTCTTCATATGTCAGGAGAAAAGGAACATTCTTTGGAAAATCATACTGAAAAAATTCTGTACACACAGAGCTTATTAATATAATTCTTATCTTCCTTTAGCCTCTTTACTTGATTGGTTACTTTTCCTCAATTGCCTCTCATTGTTCAACCTAATATAAAAACATTTGGGCTTTGGCATTTCTTTGGGTCTTCATTTTCTTATGAGAGTCCCTTTTCATGTAATACTTTAATTTGTAAATTGATCTTATGTCAATTTAATTCTCAAGCTCATCTGGGGATCTAAGAGGATGGAGGTAAAGATTTATTTTCACTGGGGATAACTACAGTGATTTAATCTTTGCCTTATATTTTTTAGCTCCCATGTAAGATGCAGTAATTAGAAACCTAAGTCAATAAACTAAAAAAAATAAAGACGTATAGACCCCCAAATCTTATATCTAGTACACCAATATGCAGTAATTATCATGACAAAAAATAAGGTAGATAAGAGTAGAGAAAGTGTTAGAATAATGGCAGTATGTTATCTAGAGTGTAGGGACAATGTAGCAAGCTTACAGTTAGGTAAATAAAGGAGTGAACTCCAAGCAAACAGAATGGAAAAGTATTCCAGACAGAAAGAAAAACAAGAGCAAATGATCCAAGTGGAAATGTCTGAGACTTTTTGTTAAGGGCAAAATTCTAAAGGAAAAGAAAAAACAAAAACTAATTATGACTGAAAGAAAATAGAAGGCAAGCTCTAAGAGGGGTAAGAAGGCAAATTCTGTAATGTCTTGTAGACTTTTGCAAAGAGAAATTAGATGGAAAGTGATTAGAAGATTTGAAATAGAAAAGTAAATGATGTGGATTAGAGTTTTATTTTTTTTCTGGTTCTTGTTTTTTTTATTGTTTTTATTAAATCACAAACATATATCATGTACACATTAATGGATTTATGGGGTACAATGTGCTGATTTTATATAGAATTAGGAGCATTTACATCACACTGCATAATATATACCTTGTCTCATTTACTTAATTATTGTGTTAAGACATTTATACTCTATACTTAATAGATTCGACAAGTACCCTTGCATTATGCACCATTGGTGTGATCCCACCATTCATCTTTCCTCTATCTGGCCTCCCTCCCTCCCCTCCTTTCCTTCCTTCTCTTTCCTTCATCTTGTGCCATAGTTGTGATCTATTCTTCATATGAAAGTGTGAGTGATTGTGAATTGGCTTCATAATAGTAATGAGAACGTGGGATACTTTTTCTTCCATTCTTGAGATACTTTACTAAGTAGGACATGTTCCAGCTCCATTCATGTAAATGTAAAGGAGGTAAAGTCTCCATCTTTTTTAAGGCTACATGATATTCCATGTTATACATATACCACAATTTGTTAATCCATTCATGGGTCGATGGGCACTTGGACTTCTTCCATGACTTGGCTATTATGAATTGAGCTGTATGGAACAATTTGGTGTAAATATCTTTTTTATAAAGTGGTTTTTGTTCTTTTGGATATACACCTTGTCGAAGAATTGCAGGATCAAATGACATGTCTACTTTTAGATCCCTGAGTATTCTCCATACTTCTTTCCAAAAGGGATGTATTAGCTTTCTCTCCCACCAGCAGTGCAGAAATATTCCCTTTTCTAGACATCCACGCCAACATCTCTTGTTTTAGGATTTTTTTATGTGAGCCACTCTTATGGGAGTTAGATGATATCTCAAAGTGGTTTTGATTTGCATTTCTCTCATGATTAAAGATGATGAGCATTTTTTCACGTGTCTGTAAGCCATGTGCCTATCTTCTTCAGATAAGCTTCCATTCAAGTCCCTTGCCCACAATGAAATGTGATTACTTGTTCTTTATTATTATTTTTTTTTTTTAATAATTTTGAGTTTGGTGTGGATTCTGGTTATCAAACCTTTACCAGAGGCATAGGCTGCAAATATCCTCTCCCTTTCTGAGGGCTGACTCCTTGCTTTACTTACTGTGTTTGGGGCTGTGCAGAAGCTTTTTAGTTTGATCAGATTCCAGTAATGGATTTTTGGTGTTGCTTCAATTGTCTGGTGGGGGTTCTCCTCATAAATTATTCTCTTAGGCCAATTTCTTCAAGTGTTTCTCTTGCACTCTCTCCAAGGATCATTATACTTTCATGTCCTAAGTCTAAATCTTTTATCCAGTGAGAGTCAATTTCTCTTAATGGTGACAGGTGTGGGTCCAGTTTCAGGCTTCTAAAGTCACCAGCCAATTCTCTCAGCACCATTTGTTAAATAGAGAATCTTTTCCCTAATTTATATTTTTGATGCACTTATCAAAGATCAAATGACAATAAGTGTCTGCCTTTATCTCTTGGTTCTCAATTCTGTTCCATACATCCACCTCTCTATTTTTGTGCCAATGCCATGCTTTTTTGATCACTATAGATTTATAGTATAGTTTGAAGTAAGGTAACATGATTCCTCCTGATTTGCTTTTATTTCTGAGTAATGTCTTGGCTATTCGAAGTTTTTTCTAGTTCCATATAAAATGAAGTACTATTTTTTTTGAGATCTTTAAAGTATGATGGTGTTGCTTTGATAGGGATTGCACTAATTTATAAATTGTTTTGAGTAATATGGACATTTTAATAATGTTGATTCTTCCCAGCCATGAGCATGGCATGTTTTTCCATTTGTTAATGTCTTCAGCTATTTCTTTTCTCAGAGTTTCATAATTCTCTTTATAGAGATCTTTCACATCCTTTGTTAGGTAAATTCCCAAATATTTCATCTTCTTTGGCACAACTGTAAAGGGAATAGAGTCATTGACTGTTTTTTTCAGCTTGACTTTTCCTGGTATATATAAAAGCTACTGATTTGTGAGTATTGATTTTGTAACCTGAGACACTACTGTATTCCTTGACCACTTCTAAGAGTTTTGTAGTTGAGTCCCTGGGGTTTTCCAGGTATAAAATCATATCTGTGAAGAATGAAAGTTTGATCTCCTCTGACTCTATTTGCATACCCTTGATTGCCTTCTCTTGCCTGATTGTGATGGCTGAGACTTCCAATACAATGTTAAAAAGCAGTGGAGACAATGGGCAACCTTGTTTGGTTCCCAATCTAAGTGCAAATGTTTTCAATTTTACTCCATTCAATGTGATATTGGGGGTGGGTTTTCTGTAGATGGCCTCTATCAGCTAAAGAAAAGTCCATTCTATACATATTTTCATAAGTGTTCTGATCATGAAAGGATGCTGGATATTGTAAAAAGCTTTTTCTGCATCTATTGAGAGAATCCTATGGTCTTTGTTTTTTAGTTTGTTTATGTGATGTATTGTATTTACAGTATAACGTATATTGAACCAACCTTAAGACCTTGGGATAAAACCCACATGGTCATGGTGTATAATTTGTTTGATATGTTGCTGGATTTTATTTGCTAGATCTTACTGAATATTTTTGCATCTATGTTCATTAAAGATATTGTCTATCATTTTATTTTCTTATTGAGTCTTTTACTGGTTTGGGGGATCACGGTGATATTTGCTTCATAGAATGTGTTGGGAAGTATTCCTTCATTTTCAGTGTTTTGGAAATGGTTATGTAATATTGCTACTACTTCCTCTTTAAAGGTTTGTTCGAATTCTGATGTGAAGCCATCTGGTCCCAGACTCTTCTTTTTTAAGAGATTTTGTATAGTTGATTCTATTTCCGTACTTGATGCAGGTCTGTTCAGCATTTCCAATTCTTTCTGATTAAGTCTAGGAAGTTGGAATGCTTCCAAGTATTGGTCAATTTCTTTTTATATTTTCATATTTTTGAGAATAAAGTTTTTTGTTGTATTCATTAAGGATTCTTTTAATTTCTTAGGTGTCTGTTTTTATTTCACCTTTGTCATTTCTGATTAATGGTATTAGGGACTTTAATTTTCTATCTTTGGTTCAGTTGGCCAAAGGATTATGAATTTTGTTGAAATTTTAAAAAACCAACTTTTTGATTCATTCATCTTTTGAATAATTCTTTCATTGTTTATTTCATTTAATTCTGCTCTAATTTTAGTTATTTCTTTTCTTCTGCCAGATTTGGGATTGGAATGTTCTTCCTTTTCCAGTTGCTTGAGATGTCCCATTAAGTTGTTAACTTCCTCTCTTTCCATTCTCTTGAGGAAGGCTTGCAGTGCTATAAATTTCCCTCTTAGGACTGCCTTTGCAGTATCCCAGAGGTTCTGATAATTCGTGTCTTCATTTTCATTTTGTTCCACATATTTGGTAATTTCCTTCATAATCTCGTCTATGACCCATCTATCATTCAGCATAAGGTTATTTAGCTTCCATGTTTTTGTATGAGTATGCAGATTCATGTTGTTACTGAGTTCAACTTTTATTCCATGATGGTCTGAGAAGATGCAAGGAATAATTTCTATTCCTTTAAATTTGCTGAGGTTATACTCGTGACCTAAGATGTGATCAATTTTTGAGTGTGTTCCATGAGCTGATGAGAAGAATGTGTATTCAGTTTTGTTGGGATGAAATGCTCTGTAGATGCCTGTTAAATCCAAATGTTGAATGGTTTAGTTTAAATCTAAAATTTCTTTGCTTAGCTTCTTATTGTAGGATCTATCCAACACTGC